>JAECMU010011754.1:0-10297 GCA_016106625.1 Dracogyra subfuscus
CCCCCCCCCCCCCAACTTTACCATTTCCAAATGAAGGAATATTGTGAACTGTGGAAAAGTTGTGTGCAACAATCTGTAACGTGAATATTAGTAGCTAGACAGAGCATCAATAAACAGCACCGCAGATTTGTAACAATGCAAAATTAAAAATATTTGATATTACAACATTTATACTGTTATTTTATTTATTATTTTAAAATGCATGTATCGGCATTCAGACAATGTTCTGCAGTTAAAGAGTAAGATAGTCTGTCCACAAGGCATTAGTAAAGTTTACCATTGGTTATAATCTGGAAGTGAGGCTCTATCGGATAATTGGTTATACCGGTTATTGGCATAAATTTGACACGCACCGGGGCTATGCAATTAAGCGGATATGACTACTTAAAATTAAAAAGTGAAAACATTAATTGTCTGCTTTAGTATATTTTATTTTTTCAAAAATATATACATGATTAATGTGTTACTAGTATACAAACTTAACTTTGAAAGTTCTTCTAACGGTTTATAAAATATTAATTCTGAAATAGGAAGGTACGATTGTTGGTAATACGTTGTCAAGATCAAACTGGTTTTAAAGAAAGACTCTAATAGTAATACTGTATCCTCAACAAACGTTCTTCGTACAGCACAAAATTTCTCTACAATTTGAAATCGGCAAATGCATGTGTTAACTAAAACTGACAACATGCTGTCGTTTGTGCTTTGCCTAGCTATGGCGGCACAGGCGATGAATCAAGCGTATACTTTTGATGATCTCCGTTCATAGCGAACACACACACACACACACACACAAACACATTTTTTTAAATGTGCATTTGAGCTTGTACTTCATATTTGTACATGATGTTATAATATGGTAACCAGAGAATGTAACTTTAAAAAGTATATATACATTTTGCCATTCATTTATTAAAGTAAAAACATTAATTACACTTATGTTTATTTATGCAAAACAAAAAGTGCCTTAAAAATGGTGAAAATGCCCCCAAAAATGTTTTGTCTACCATGCCTTGCCAAATTTCTAGGGAAAACACTACTATTGATATCTCTTTTTTTCTCTCTGTCTCTATCTATCGCTCAGTCTCTCGATCCTGTTATTCTCTGTCTGAATTAATCATAATGTTTGTATCAAAGTCTTAATTTGAATAGAGAAAATTCGTTCAACAAATGTCTACTGCATCATGATACCTAATTTTATAATCCAGTGGTTTTCACACTTTGATATGTTGCCTCCTCACCCCCATATATTCCCTATCAAATGGAGCATGAAATGATTTGAAAGTAAGGAAGTCAAATGAGTATTAGGGTCAGAGATTAGGGAGTTGGAAAGGGTGGCTTGTGGTAATGAACAAATTTAAGAACAATTAAAAGCAAAAACAAAACTGTTTCATCCCATTATGTCATTTTCTTTGTTTTGCCTCAATTCTTTAAAAAAGACCATTAGCATGTTTAACAATAAAACATGCAGATTCATGCCAAACAGGGATCAGATTTTGAAAATAATTTATTACAAACACATTTAAATCTGCCAACTGTTTCCCCATTGTCTTCCCAGATTTGGCATGGATCTCGGTTGGAATTAATACGAGACCAATTAGCAACGCAACTGATTGAAACTGCTCTCAAATTGCATTGTTTTCATGACGAATCGTCAATTTCTTGATGAAGCATTGTTTTCAATACATGGCTTGTCAAACTGCCTCCCAGACATTTCATCAGCTTTACGGTAATCTAATAATGTGTTTGTTCGCTGAGTGCTCAACGACGTTTAACAGTCGGTGTGGTTTCGCCTGATATGATTGTGTCCTCCGAGGCCTCTTCAAGCCCAATTTCCAATTTCCTTTCTTTGTTATCTGTTTTAATATGTCACATTCGTCAACTTCAGATAATGTCAATATCCATAATCTGTTAAATTAATAGTGTTTTGAAAGCCTGTCTTTCTTCTTCTTCTTTTTCTTCTTTTCGTTTTGAATTGTATAAGGATGTTCTGAAGATTCTAGCAGGTTTATGGATTTTCCCTCTCAGTTTTAGTCATGTTTGACATTTCAACTGACATTCTTTAACTGGTTTATTACATGCTGTTTTGTGAGCATAAAAGATCACTTGCTGCTAACAAAGAGTACATCATGTGTTTGCAGTTAAATTATTCTCATGTTTTTAGTGTCAATTGTAGAGTATGTTAGTAATTACTTGACACTGGTTTGCAAATATTTGTGTGTTTTTTTATATCAGGGTTTCTGCCACAAAGAAATTTTGGCTATGGCACTGTGGAATTGAATATTTACAGTGTGTTTGCTGAATGCAATAACGATCAGCAGGGTGTGGGTGGCCTCCCCCAGATTTAAATGGGTTAAGTTTAGTGTTAAGAGAATCATTAATTTTGTCAAAAGGTCAATTTATAAAACCCAAATTGGGTATGGTGCCATACCCATTTTACCTTCTGACAGAAATCCTACATATTTTACTTCCCATTTCAAGTCCTGTATATACTGAACAAAATTAATTAAGTGCCAGTAATCATTTTATTTTTCAGTTTTTGATGTGTTACAACATTATCTTAGCAAGATTTGTCAACATTCTTTTTATAATGTATAAAGACATTTTTTATATATTTACTGGTCAATAATTAGTTCAATTGAGTATAATTACTTGAAGTTTATTATATAGACTTCGTAGAGTTTGGCACCTGTATTGCTAGACTGATATTCGGCACTATTACCCAAAAACCTATGTAATTTTTATTCTCAGTTTTGGAATAAAACAGTACCCAGTCAAGTGTGAAAAAGTCAATAATTTTAATATTATTTAAATATATATTATGTTAAGTAAATATACTACTCAAAAGAAGTTACGGGTGAAAAATATTTGTGCAAATAAAAGTTAGCTAAAACTGTGATGACTAATGACAAATTATTTATTTGATGTCTCAAAAACAAAAAACCTTTGCTTGGAAACTAGTTTACTACCCAGATGGAGAAAGTCATGCACCCCAAAAATGATGTTCACACATGTAGTAGAAGTGTCAGTCACTGGTGTAGACACCATTAGCATTCACACATTCTTGACAATGTTGGCCAGGGCTCACCCTGGATCAAAAATACCTGTAGCCAAAATATTCGCCAAATGGAATTTTTATTAGCCATATTAAAAATGCTTTAGCCAAATTTGTGTTACGCAGTAGGCCTACTGTATATAGTATTAATATATGAAAATGTATCTTTTTCAGCTAATTGTGTACAAACTGGAATAAACAGGAATGACAAAACCTCAAGGGGGGTAGAGGCAGTTAATATATTATTCCTGTCTTCGATTTGTCAGCGGGGGATGGGGTGGAAATGGGGTTATGCATTATCTTCAGTTCCCCATACACCACCCACCCCCACATCAAAGGCCTGTGATATTAAATTAACATCCAGAAATACAGGATGGGAGGTTTTTGGGTTTTTTTCCCCCAAGTTTGATTTGCTTTTTTTTAAAGTGACCCATCAATTTCCCACCCCAAACAATTTCATAATTTGTGCCATAATGATGTTAAATAAATGCTTGTTGTGATTTCTGCTTGCAAAATACCTCGGCTAAGAATATCAACTACACAGTATACAAAACAAAAAAACAAAACAAAAAAACGTTAATAAAATTAAACTAACTTATTAAATGTCACCTCACAGTCTTACACATTTATATCTGAACAATATTATTATTGTAAACTAATTTTATTCGTGTACATTTAACTGCAATTTGTATAAATACGGCATGTTAATTTCCCGCGATCGCGATATGCATGTGTGCTCTCGACCATGGGTACAAAACTAACAAAGACAAAGGAATAAACAAAAACTGCAGTTAGGTATTCATTGATGCGAACAACTATTGTTCTTCTACAAATTTACAGCAAGATTTACTTTTGCGTAATCGTATTGTTTTAGAGTCCGCAGCGATGTCTCTTGACACGCGGGGGTATTTCGACTCTGAAGCGTGGCGTATATTCGCGTTGATAGTTGTATTCCGTTTAGCCAACGAACGTTCTTCCTAACGTTCGCTAACTATTTGATTGGTGTCGTGTCCATTTGGTTTAACGTGAAGCGCACAAACCAGTCTATAGAGAACGTTTTGTTTTCGCTCGGTCTGACTGAACTCAGTCCTTGAGTCTTTCGGCCCTGAACTGGCATTTGTATTCAAATTCATTGTCGGTCTCATTTTATTACTTTGTTCAAAGATTTTACAAAGTAAAAATAAGAAGTTACAAATCTTCCAGACATCGCTGCATACATGTTGAATGCATGCCGTTAAAATTAATAACCATGATTATTAAAATAAGCAAACATTATAAGGCCTAAACTGAATTCTGCATGACACTGTTTTTTGTTGCCGGTAGCGAGATCGCTATTACACTGATTGAATATTGGGTATAATTATAATTATGTTTGAGGTGTTGGATAGATTATGTAACTGTTTGTTCACATCTCAGAAGACAGAAAATGGCTTAGCCAAAATTTTAGCCACTTGCAAATTTTATTAGCCATTTTTTGTAAAAATTAGCCAATGGCTAATTTGGCTACCGACAGCGCGAGCCCTGCCCCACCCCCCCAAAAACAAATCCCTGGGCCATTAACCTGAATTTTTTTATTCCAGTTGATATTTTTAAGATGGTGTTTTGGTACTAATTTTAAGAATAAAAAAACGTGTATTATAACATTGTTACATTCTCTTGCATTTTTCTGTTTACTGCTGATTTGGCTTAATACAAGCTACACAGTGTTTACAAATGCATTGTATTCTAAACAAACCAAAATACCAGTTAAGAGAAAAGTTTGTCAAGAGAGTACTTAGTTACCAGTAACAACAACGATTTACTTTCAGAGTTTGCCAAGAGAATGCCTATTTGATGTCGTGTCTTGAAGCCCGATCGGAGGAACTACGCCGAGCCAATTCTTACAAGATGGGTCAGTTTGATACTTACATTAATTTTACCTTAATCTGTGGGCAATGTGTAATGATCTTACTTTATTGGGAGTACAAATGTAATAAGAAAGAAAAACGTATTGTTGCAGGATCATGTTTGTAAAATAAAATAAAAAAATATGTTTGCAACTACCACTCTCAAAATATTTCGAATTCAGCACCACAATATTCACACAAAAAACATGATTTGAATTTGATTGTTGTCAGTTAAATTTTGAGGAATGGTTAATATGTGGGGAAAATGATAATTCTCTTGTTAGTTATTTTAAGATGAGATGAAGTAAAGATTGGAGCAGAAGGATATGTTAAAACTGTTTAAAATTTATATTAGTTTTAGAGAAACACAAAATAAGTCAATTTCACTGCAGCTCTTGTTCGTGAAAGAGATGAACTGCTGGCGTTACTTGACGTGCGTGACAAGATGAAGTATGAAAAGTCTAAAAGTCAGTCGTCCGACGAGGATTATGGAACATACTCGTGTGCTGAGGTTTGTACAGGTGTAACATTGATAGACTTCACATATCTGTGTTGTAGTTTTTAACTACCTGTAACATCACACACCTGTATATATCAAAGTGCATGTAAGATTTCACATATCTGTTGTAGTTTTCAACTACCTGTAGCATCACACATCTGTATATTTCAAAATACCTGTAAGATTTCACAGACAGCTGACAGGAAGAAAATATACCTTGTTGTATAATAGCTTTCATCTACCTGTACAACACACATGTATTTGTAGGTCGTGTTGAGTAGACTTGGTTCTTATCTGTCTGACAATTTGTTGTAGAGCAGATTGTGAGTAGGCCTGTCAGTATACAGTGTTCTGTGACAGTGACACATCATACTGTCACAACCTGTGAAATCCCTTTTTGGACTTTATCTTGTGCAGAGATGTGAGTTTCAATACAGGTGTTCATGAACCCAGCTTTAATGAAAAAGCGTAATTCACCATAGTTTAGTATCCATGCTAATCAGTGTTCACTATGTATTTTTGGTATTAAGTATTATTTAGTAAATAAAGAGAAAGGTTTGTAATTTAGATTTGTAGCACAAAGAAAAGATGTAAAACAATTTTGACTATTTACAATTTTTAGAAGAGTTTTAAATTTAAAATGGCTGGTATAGTGGCATGCCATCTTTGCTTGCTTTCAGGATCCTCACAGAAAAAACTTAACTAGGTGATTCAGATGACTCTAAAGCTGCTCAAAGTGACACCACAATCTATAGCACACATTGTTTTATTATACAGTGTTTTTATTTTCTTTATTTTCTTCATCAGCTGGCTGTTTTAGGAGCATGCCAGTGTCGCCAGTTGAACCCAGAGCCCTGTCGTTGTGCACATGCTGCAGCTAACCTGCGCAAAGACATCGCTAGACAACGAGATGAGGTATGTTAACTAAAAATAATCACATAATAATGTATCTCTATATGGGGAATTGTCACTGGTGCATAAATTGTCGAACATTCAGACATTAAGCAAAACCTTTTACACTTAATGGTCTTTTGGGCATCTATTTTCAAGCAGTGATGTCCAGCAAAAGTTATATTATTCTAGGAAATGCTTTGACCCTAACCATGATAGTATGTTTGGTCTGTAACTGACTCTTAACTTAACCTTTGGCAAGTATATATTAACTTTAAAAGATGGTCTGATATGTGACTAAATTAATCGCAACATAGAGTGCTGTATTAAAAACAGTTTTACACCCATGATAATGATTTGTTACTGTAACCTCAGGTTGGGGGCGGGATTTAGCTCAGTAGGTTGATTGCTTGCTTGTGTCACAGGATCGAACCACCTCAGTGGAACCATTCAGCTTATTGTTTTTTTCTTGTTCCAACAGATTGAGCTGTACAAGCACATGCGCTAACCTCTGTTTTTCTGTTTCAGATTGAGTTGTACAAACATCGGCGTGACGAGGCCTACATGACAGTTGATGCTTATCGCAAGGCATTCGAGGAACAGCTCCAGAAGACCAAGACACTCAGTCTCAGGTTCGCCGAGCTCGCCGTGCCAGGGTCATCGAAGGCTGTCAAGGCCAAGGCCGCCATCAAGTGGCTCATCAGTGTCCTCAATGACGGTAAGTCAGTGTCCTCAATGACAGTAAGTCAGTGTCCTCAATGACGGTAAGTCAGTGTCCTCGATGACTGTAGTCAGTGTCCTCACTGACGGTAGACAGTGTCCTCACTGACGGTAAGTCTGGGCTCATTAGTGTGCTCAGTGACACACATGTGCACATACACACACACACACACATGATCTGAATGATTCAAAGAAAACATTCCCATTCAATGAATAAAACATTGCATAACTCTGATATGCACACCCACTCCTCTATGAATGTGTGTATGTTTACAGATGACTTGAATGATCCAGTGAACCAGCCAGCCAAGTCCAGGACAACACTGAACGGTCCGTTTCCGAATGATTTGAACACCAAGTCCACCAATGGACCAATGAGCCCCCAGGATCTGGTCACACTTTTAACAGAAATGGTAAAATTGTTTACTTTAACATGAATTATTGGACTGTGGTGGGCCATTGTAATGATGAATTATTGGACTGTGGTGGGCTATTGCAATGATGAATTATTGGACTGTGGTGGGCCACTAATGATGAACTATTGGACTGTGATGGGCCATTGTAATGATAAACTATTGGACTGTGGTGGGCCATTGTAATGATAAACTATTGGACTGTGGTGGGCCATTGTAATGATGAATTACTGGACTGTGATGGGCCATTGTAATGATGAATTATTGGACTCTGATCGGCCATTGTTAAGATGAATTATTGGACTGTAATGGTCATCGGTCTACAGGCTGGTAGGTACTGGGTTCAGATCCCAGTCGAGGTATGGGATTTTTCATCCATATACCAACTCCATACTTGAGTGAGTGCTCCGCAATGGGTAGGTGTAAATCACTTGCACCAACCAGTGATCCATAACTGGTTTAACAAAGGCTATGGTTTGTGCTATCCTGTCTGTTGAAAATGCAAATTAAAGATCCCTTGCTGCTAATCAGAAAGAGTAGCCTGTGAAGTGGCACCAGCAGGTTTCCTCTCGAAATCTGTATGGTCCTTAACCATATGTCTGATGCCATATAACCGTAAATAAAATGTGTTGAGTGCGTCGTTAAATAAAGCATTTCTTTCTTTCTTTGGACTGTAATGGCTACTGTAATGATTAATTATTAGACTGTGATTGGCCATTGTAACAATGAATTATTGGACAGTGAAGGCCATTGTAATGATGAATTATTGGACTATGATGGAACACTGTATTGATGAATTATTGGACTTATGGGCCATTGTAATGACGAATTATTGGCACACCCATAATTGGTAAGCTATGATGTCACTGTGGCATGTGCTGTATTGACGTCATAGCCTATGATGGTTTTGTGATTTCGTAGCACTAAGATGGCTTAAAAACTTCCTAGCTAGGGCTGAGCAATTTCAAATTTGTTTATCCATGACCTGGTTGGTAAGAGAAGCATATGTCATAGAACCATGTAGTAGTCTTACTGTACAGCCCTGGTTGCTGTAATCTCTGATTATAGCCGTCAGAGAGGAGTAACACATTCACCCAACCGTATCGGTTATTATTTCAAATCAATGTACTCATTACATTACTGCACGCTGGATGAACAGATAGTCGTGTGAAATTATTGATGTATTTGTAAACAGCTGGTACATATTTAATTACATGATTACAGACAGATATTTTCAGATGTATTCTGAACATTGATATACAGATTCTATGGGGCAGTATCAACAAAATAATATATATTTAAAACAAACAATTTTAATTAAATTTTAACATTACAATCGATGTGGTATTTCGCATTGAAAAAGTAAATAGTGGAACTGTCTAAGATAACAAGCCACTTGTATATTTTATTTCTTTTAACATTACCGATCCTCAAACAAAGTGCAATTTCCCCCCCACGGAGTGGTCTGGTCGAACATCCCTAAAGCCAATGGGATGGCCTAAATTCTTCTACTGTATACTGCTCTCTAGTTCCGGTCACGTGACTGTATCTTCCTTCTTTTTCACTTCGCTTTACGGTCTGGACGTGTTTCCCTTGGCTCTGCTTGAGTCAACTTTGTTTGGGTTTCGTGTTTCTTTTTATTCATGATACTATGTGCCTTTATTCTAATAAGCTTTCGTTAGCTTATTCTCCGTTTCGCGTTATTCACTTTTCTTAAGAATAAGTGTTTGTGAAATGTTCGTTTTTTGTGAACGAGATGGTCGCCATTTTTTATAGTGAAATGTCGGCTGTTTTTTTCTTGGTTACATTTTAAATGTACCGTATTTTTTATATAAGCTTCGAGCTTATCTTATCGTGTCGCGTTTTACGCGTATCGTATTTACTTTATCGTTTTTAAAATAAACGTATTGTTGTCTTTTTGACAGTTGAGCGTCTTGTCAGACGCCATTTGACAAAGATGGCGGTCTCTTGTTAGTTACCGCTTATGTTATCGCGTTGTTTTGTTTTTTCTTATTTATAGAAATTACTACAATGTCAGACGTATCTACTCCTCGGATCGTTAGATCCTGCTTTAGATGCAAGAAGTTCATGGCGGGAGATGACCCGCACGAACTTTGCCCTGGATGTCGGGTATGCTCATCACTTCCAGATGACCGCTTTCACGCTTACCTTAAGGTGGTTACCGGCCGGTCTAAGAAAGCTGACACGTCTTCGATGGTCGAGTCCGTAGCAGACGTCCTACGATCATTACTGCCGTCTATGCTGAAAGAAACGATGTCAACTTTGACAAAACCGGCGGAACCGGAATCAGGGCCGGTTCAAGTATCTACTGGGACGGATCGGGATTCTCGGCGCCCTGTGCGTTCCACACGGCCTACCGAGTCCGGATCAAGACGATCTTCCCCGTCTCCGAGTCATCGTTCGTCTTTGCGAAAGACTTCCTCTCATCACAGTCACCGGTCCCGTTCGCCTACACGGGTCCGTCCGGCGTCTACGGATCACCGATCTTCCTTGGGTTCCAAGTCTACCGTCTCCCGTCGGGACCGCCCACAGTCCCATTCCCCTGCAGGCTCCATCTCTACGGATAGATTTTCCAGAGTGCAGCGGGACTTCGGAGATGTCACGCCGCCAGCGTCTGCTGCAGATGACATGGATGTTGCGGAGTTTTCCACCATGCGGGATTGCTTAGCGGCCGTGTATGACCTACTGCCATCCCTGCCTCATCCGCCAATGCCATCCAGAAAGGGACCGACTCCGATGATTTCGGCGGACATCCCGGTCGATGATGTTGTGATTAAATCACTGGCTGTGGGAACTTTGATCAAAGACGCCG
>JAECMU010011882.1:0-28660 GCA_016106625.1 Dracogyra subfuscus
AAGTCGAGAGTAGCTCGTTAGTTTAAACCTAGCTGATGCTGTAGTGTCTCCCTAGGTTGCCCATAGGGCCCTTAAAAAGGGCCTGACCTTCTGGTCGTGGCATGATAACCCATGGGATTGCACCGATTAGACTACCACCAGTAATTTGGGGTAGGGTAGGGTAGGCTGGTATTATTTTGCTCAGCTTCCCCTGGGTGCTGTGCAGTTGTGTACTCGGAGCCGGTATTCTTTTGTCCGACTCCTTATTAGATTTACGTGCTGGGCCATTAAATGGGGGCAGTACTTAGTATTATTACCTTTTAGATAAATTTCATGCGATTTGATTGGTCAATAGCTAATCCATACCACAGGTAAACCGTGTCATTGTTCGGGTCAATACGGAATTTGAGCACCAATACAGAATTTGCCAGGGTGTACGAAACTGTCACGTGACTTCCGCTTTGTAAGTTTGGCAAAATTGTTATCGTGTTGTTTTTTCACTCTCACGCCTCAGCTCTTAAACATGGAAATACGTATTGAATTCTGTTTGGAAGAGATTGCGAACATGTTATAACCAAAAAATATAGAATTTTCGCATACTCATGCTACTGCATTGTAAATTTAATGGCGGGAACTATCACTGTGTAGGCGACTGAATTATAACAAAACTATTTCTTTGAAAAATGCATGACATGAATTCTATGGAATGTTATACGGGTAAGTATAGTTTGATAAATATCTGTGTGCCCGAGTCTAATCAGTTGTTTGTTAGTTTTCCGTGAAATAATTTTTATTTCTAAATTGACAAGACCCGTGTCATTAAGGTGATAAGAGTTGCCCCTCTTTGTTTACACATCGTCTGCGTCTGACAGCTCGCTATATAGCATTTTAATTTCTATAGTATTATCTGGTAAATGGCATATCTTAGTGTATAAATAGGTTTTTTTTAAATGTTAGTATATTTCTAAAATTCATATGAAATTATATGTAAACATTTCTGCATTAATAATAAGTAAATAAAACAAATTTAACATTTTATAAAACATTTATTCAAGTAGGAGCATTCACTTAAAGTTAATAATTAAGTTTAAAATTGTTAAAACCGCGTAACGAATTTATTACCTTTTAGATCTTTTTCAAACATTTTGAACAAATCACGCAAAGATTTTTAAAGTTTAAATATTGTTATAAGATAAGTTTGTGTTTTATTTGAAATTTTATCTTATAAAAATATTTTAAACCTTAAAAATCGTTGTGTGATTTGTTCAAAATGTTTGAAAAATATCTAAAAGGTAATAAATTCGTTACGCGGTTTTTGCCAGGGCGTATAGTACTTCTGACTGCCGATAAAACGGTAAATAGACGCGCGAATCCCGTACGCCCTGGCAAAAACCGCGTAACTAATATTCTTCCATATCTAGCCATGCAACACAGGCGTATTCCATGACGCCAGCACATGCGGAATACATCTGTCTTGCATGACCACGTGACTTCCACTGTTTCAGCTGATGACGTCACGTAAATGACACAATAACGCAAGAAATGCTTTCTCCATTTCATAATGAAAATATAAAATCATTTTTTGCTTTATACTTTTAATATAAACGGTTTTTGGATACTATCTTTTCAATGGTTATGATTATTTTATTGTATGATAAACAAGTTAAAAAATGTAAGTTTTCACGTTTTCCCAAAATGCTTGTTTTTTCATATACTCCATTATGTATCCATGTGGGACAGGGCTAGTCCACCCTCGGGTACATAATTTGACAACCCACACACACACACATACATACTTACATACTTACATACATACATATTTGCAAAAAATCCAGTTTAATAATGCTACAAAGTACAAAGAAACAACTAAACATTATACCAACAGCACGTAATTATTTACTAGTTAAAAGGTATGTTCAGCTGATTTTGCAGGAAGGTATTATCATGTTTAAATTTCGCATATTTTTGTATCGTCAAACTGGCTCACACAACTAATTACGTGTAGAAAATGTTACGAATGATTACAATGGAGGAACACCTATCAACTATTTAAAGGAAACCTTATGTTTGCAAAATATTTAAATGTAATTCCGGAAAGGCTATGGACATTAATTATAAGATATTTAACGTCAAAGCACTATTTATTGGAAGGTAGGATGACATATTACTTGAAGATAGACCGTGAAGTCTGTTCGATGAAGGAGGCGGAATGTAGCCCAGTTGTAAAGTGTTCGCTTGATACGCGGTCAGTCTGAGATCGATCCTCGTCAGTGGGCCCATCGGGCTATTTCTCGTTTCAGCCAGTGCTCCACAACTGGTGTGACAAAAGCCGTGGTGTGTACTATCCTGTTTGTGGGATGGTGCATATAAAAGATACTTGCTGCTAATCGAAGAGAGTTGCCCATGAAGTGGTGACAGTGGGATTCCTCTCAATATATGTGTAGTCCTTAACCATATGTCTGACGACATATAACCGTAAATAAAATGTATTGAGTGTGTCGTTAAATAAAACATTTCCTTCCCATGCGATGAAGGAAGGTGATCCTGTTGATGAATATTTTCACACTTCCCGGGCTGAGGTTTTACATTATTATTATTATTATAAAAGTTATAAAGTACTGTACCTACTCATTAAAAACATTACTGAGCAGTTGGAGAATAAACATACTGAAGAAGATGGCGAACTATATAAATGTAACTTGCCAGGTTTTTAAATACCTAGGTAACTGAGTAACTTAGATTCGTAACAATACTACAACTATTTCTATTATTACTGCTATCACTGTTACTATTACTATATCTATTATTACTACTACTACTACTACTACTACTACTACTACTACTACTACTACTACTACTACTACTACCACTGCCACTACCACTACCACTACCACTACTACTACTACTACTACTACTACTACTACTACCACCACCACCACCACCACCACCACCATCGCCACCATCACCACCGACGGACAAAAAACGAGCCACAGACAGTTGTCTAAAATCTGCTAAGAAGCTGATTTGTAATGGTAACGATTATATTGGAATCTTACCATTTGGTTGTTGTTTGTCTATCGTGACTAATTTTAATTCCTGCGACAACGCCTTATCTTCTGATTGGCTGTCTTGTCCTTGGGAATTTGTCTCAGTTAATAGAGTTTCCAAGTTCAATGTTGGTTCATGGTTGACTGGAAGTAAAGTTGCGGATACAGTTTACACAACAACTTCAGATTATATTATAAAGAAATTATTACTCGTGTATGTTTCCGTATTGTCAGTATTAATGCAGTATACGTAATCTACGGTATTGATGTTATCGAAACACATTATAACATAGATTCATGGGGATAACCTGTGATGACAGTTTTAGTAAGGTGATATTAAAGTTTTTTTTTAACGTTTACAATTCTGCAATCACGAAATATTTATGCCGAAGAAGGCATAATTTACTAACTACTTTTAATTGCCTACCATTATTATAGACTTTTAAGTTAGTATGTTATTGTGACCTTCACATACAAGACCATTATAACACTGACTCTCTGTTTGGACATGATAGGTTATTCCCATGAACCCTTCATATTAGATCATAACTAACGAGCTATGAGGAATATTGAATTATCTGTCCCGAGTGAATGTTTAACGACACCCCAACAAGAAATATACATCAAACTATGGTAAAAGCAAAATGTAAATCTGCAAAGAGGAACATATAATTCGTGTACACACACACACACACACACACACACACGCACACACACACAGAGAGAGAGAGAGAGAGAGAGAGAGAGAGAGAGAGAGAGAGAGAGAGAGAGAGAGAGAGAGAGAGAGACAAACACATTTATCATATAATAGCTAGTATATCCAGTGAAATCAAAATTAGATGTAAATCAATCGGGGTCACGGCACTACGTTTATTGACATTTAAAACAATGTACTACTGTGACACGACACAATTGACATATGCATGCGTAGTTATAATTCAAAAACATTTCAATAGCAACTTTACACGGAAAGCTGCCCAGCGTTCAGATACCTCCTCCCCCCCCCCCCCCCAAAAAAAAGAAAGAAAGAAAGAAAGAAAAAAAGAAGAAAAAAAGTTAAGCACTAATATATTTTTATGTAGGGAAGTCATTCACATTTAAAATCATTTCCACTGAAAAAGACACCACGTCACATATTCTTAAGTCATTTGAATATCGAGTAATGGGGGACTGGAATTGAAATTGCGTGTACAGTTTACAAAAAAACACATTATTATTATTATTATTAAATTCAAAGAAATTATTGCTATCGTATGTTATGGTTTTAGTATGATTGCATTTTGGTATTGTCAATATCATATATTAAGAATACAAAAGATGTATTATGCTCGCCAACAGCTCGCATAATACAATTTGTATTCCTAACATATACTAGTAATACTGACAATACCAAAATACAATCTGATAACAATGTCTGGTGATTTTAGAAAGTGTGTCGAGGACACACTTAAGTTGATTGTATGTTTGATTTAAAATCCTTAACTCATCACGATTGTACGGGTATGAGTGTAATATGTTTGGGGTGTGATTTCCTAAACTGATATATGGTCATCCACATCAGCAAAATATTCAAATCATTGTTTAAGAGATTCACTTGTTTCTCATACTTCTTCAGCTCTCCTGATTTTGAGCTTTGGGGTGTTATTAAACATTCATTCATTCATGATTCTGAGCGTTGGTGTATTTTTCATACTTATGCTTACTGGGACCGGGCTCACCAGTTACTTCTGAGCAGATTTTGTTGATTGATCGCGCGAGTAAGCAGGGGTAAAACTAATAATTATATTATCAGCCATCTTACCCGTTTTGAGAAAGTTGACGTCTATCTGAATGTCCAAATCGCCTTGAGCGACCAACTTTTGAATTGTTGGGTTACCAATGATAGATTTCATGACTCCATAAATTGTTTTCTTGAACTGTACCTCAATACGACCAGGTTTACTTTTGATCTCTCCATAGCTCGACAATATGTCAACCATGTGTAGAGACAAACACTGCAGTACATCTTTTAAAACACCAGATTTCGACGACTCAAAAATAAATCTGGCTTCTTCCGACTCATACTGGATACCTACGAATAACCAAAATGTAAACAGATTTAATTCAATGATGTCATTTTTTCAAAATGATAAATAGGGGCTAATGGAAAACAATTCTGTCAATATTTGGTCGCGTAGTGCGATGCATTCACTCTGATATGCTATTAGTTTGGAATACGAATCTATTATCTACCAAACCTAACCATCTCTCCATCAATGCAGATTTACAATATAATGCTTATGAGTCCTTTGGCACACTACCTCTGTGACATGTGCAGCTTCTAAGATCGAGAATGCGAGAGAGAGAGAGAGAGAGAGAGAGAGAGAGAGAGAGAGAGAGAGAGAGAGAGAGAGCATTTTGAGATTTATCATAGACAATAGATTGCAGCATTTCAGTAGTAGTAGTAGTAGTAGTAGTAGTAGTAGTAGTAGTAGTAGTAGTAGTAGTAGTAGTAGTGGTAGTGGTGGTGGTGGTGGTGGTGTTGGTCGTAGTGGTATCAGTAGCAGTAGTTGTAGTTACAGTAGTGTTAAAAAAAACAGACGTTGGTTACGGATTTGATCTCTGGATCACCAATACAATGTCAAAAAAGGAGACCAGCATCCATCTACAAAATCTCTTCACACTATGGATAATTTAGCATAAATTTCAAGATGAAAGGTTCTGGTTAAAACAGACATTAAATAAGTCTTAGTAGAATGTCGAGACAGCTCACCCAGAATGACAGTCTTGCAGTTTAAATTGTTTGTGAAATTATTAGCCAAAGCAATGTTTAATATTTTAATAACTAGAAATGTAGACAAACTATTTAATTTTTTTACGAATTTGTTTTGAAAATAGAAGCCTTATTTAACTGATATACATTGGTACACATTGTCTTAAAAAAGGATACCTGAAGTTGAAGCACATGTTTGTTCGTCAACACTATCCTCTCCATTAGGACTTTTCACAATGATTCTGCTCTGATCCCCAAATTGGCAGAACACAGTTTCGGCATTGATATTGTCTGAAAAACATAAAGAACTACTGATATTGCAATGATAATGTAGATCTAGAAATCTCGGAAACATTTTAGGGAATGCTATTCCGAAAACAAAATGACACCCTCTTGCCACCCTAGTCCTATAACACTGACATTGCCATATACAAGGGGAAATAATCCAATAAAATAATTCGCAATGTTTCTGTTAATGACATGGATGCGACGTCTCATCGTGACATTGCCAATGTATTGGCAGATTTCTCTCGTAACTTCTTTTCTTCATTCAGTACAGATATTTTTACATCTATTAAAACTAATGTTGAAAAACAACAGAGGACCACATCTATGATGGCTACCGACACATCTCCTCTGTTGGTCCTGGCTGGACTTTGACAAGTGGAAACTATTTAAAAGTAACACCCAGTACAATATGTTGACAGTTCAGCATGTGATGTGTTTAGTTTTGTGAGAGAGACTAGGTCTCAGTTAAACCTATCGTACCTCACGTTTCTTCACGGAATAATTTTGAAATATATTTCGTTCCATTGGTTCAGTATAGCTGCGACAACCTCCATATTAGATTTAAAATTGTAAAAATTACCCATAAAACCATTACGAATGTACGATTTAGTGAAAATAGACACCTAATTTTATTATTCGATCTCACTGAGTTTAAGGGCTCCAGCATGTTTTCATTTTAAAAATCATGAACAACGCCTATCTTGGATTCTAATATCAAAATGACCGCATATGGCAACAATAGTTTCATCAATAGATTGTGCATCCTCTTTTCAATATCAACACCCTCTTGATTTATGATTTAACCTTTCCTTTTTAACATCTCTAGAATTTGCTACCAATATTGGACTGTACCCTAGAAAACGATAAAATCCCATTGACGTTACGCCGTAGTCAATGCTCTGTGTATTTTGTTCATCAACATGTGTACAAGTCAGTGACGTGCATTATAGATCAAATTGAAGCTTATGATCTAGTTAATATGATGTTAATATGACGTACACTTAAAAACCATGAGTAAATCATCATTAAGTGGTCACACCTCGTTTTCCTTTTTAACATCTCTAGAAATACCCCAATTTCAATGCTATTTTCTTTTTTAACAAAAACAGAGCGGGAGTCATTTGCGTGCTATATATATATATATATATATATATTCTACACTATCCTAGCTTTAATTTGACACCAACATGAGTATACTGACTTTAACACTTGTCACGTTATAATGTTTGTAACCTTTTTTTTTCTTCTTTTTTTGTTTTGTTTGTTTAACGACGCACTCAACACATTACAATTACGGTTATATCGGCGTCGGACATAGGGTTATGTCGAGAAAAACCCCAGTGGTTAGCTGACGGGGATCGATCCTAGACCAACCGCGCATCAGGCGGGCACTGTACCACTGAGCCATGCTGCCCGCTCAAAAACGTTTGTAACATGGTGGGGTTTATTCAATTTTGATGTCATAATCTAAGATGTACAGTACACACATGCGTTTACGAATTTTTATTGCGATATTTGTTATAACCAATATAATTATTTTAAAATTTGCTGTTTGAAGAATTTGATAAGTTTTATGTTGCAGGACAGAACACCCTCACTGATTACCATTCTGTTGTCAACGACTTGTGAACTCAATTGAGCAGGATATACGTAGGGCAGCAACCATTGGATCATGGAAACTGCCAAAAGAGATTTTGATTTGTATGTCCTTACGTCATATTTTCAGGAGTGAGCAGTTAATTACCATTCTCAACAAAATGGGGCACTGTGAACACTATTCCGTCTCATTAGAATACCAGACCATCAGTACTATCGGAGTTTCATTCAGTTTGATAACTTCGACCAACATCTGAATGACCATACATTTAAAGGATCAATCTACACAGCTCACGAGATAAGGCTGCAGGAAGTGGAATATGGTGACCATGGAGGTAGCTATCCGAAAATACCATCCATGTCAAGGACTGGACAGTGTTCTATGAAACTACAGAGACCAAACATTCTACCAGACTGTTACATCACAAACAGGAGAAGTCCTAAACTGTAGCTCAGTCAGTTAAGTTACCCAAGCTCTGTTCAGGCGATGGATAACTCTGTTAACCTTTAGATGATCTATATTTATTATAATGATGTCTGACGAGCAGTGCGTTCCAAGATGGAACGGATTTATCTCTGAAATAGGTGCAGTACCAAGAACTTTGACCACCATAGATTATTATCCTGTTATTGATGAGCCCATATCAGCTTGCAAAACAGTGCAGGAGTGCTTACTGTACACCGAGGTTGTATGTTTGAAGGAAGAGAAATATGAAAATCATATTATCCTGATAGGCATCTTTCATCTTGCTTGTACATACATGAAACTATTAGGAAAGAATATGTCAGGCTCTGGGTTATTATACATCCTTCTTGAGGCTGGTTTGATCAGTGGTTGATCACTGGGTGGTGCCATGTCTGGGAAGCATTATGACAAAGCCATGCATCGTCATAAAGTAATGATGGAATGCTCAGAGCAACTGTTGATACAGGAATATCTCAATGATAAAGATGGCATCAAGCCTTTCTCCAGTCTTCCTGATTATTCGGCAAAGAAACTCAATGAGCTGATAGATGCCCAAAATCCAAAAAGTATTGAATCAAGTTTGATTTACTAGTAATTACGTTCATAGAGGACTACATACAGCCCCGAGAGAGTGTGGCATCGGGTCATCCTGGGGAGACAGCCCAGCTCTGGATCTCATACATTGATCATGTTTGATGTCCTTTGTGTCTTATGAAGGCTGTTAAGGCAAACGAATTTCTTTTGTATGCAGAATGTATTAGTCATATGCCAACATTGTTCTTCAGCTTTGGAGGTCAGAACTATGCTATATAAATAACGCATTTCTCCGTGTTTCTTGCAAATTTGGACATCTCATATCCAGGTGCTCAGAACCAGTGGTACAAGCGTGGGCTAACTGCCCTATCTCAGTATGTGAATGCTACAGTGCATATGACTGACATGCCATCAGATGCAAGTGAATGTGTGACAAAGGCCCAAAAGGCAATATAGTTTTATTAACCCCTTTTCTGTTGACACGAAAGATCGCCTAGTTATTCTGTTATCTGGAAGTTCAGCATCTGAAGACTTGGCAGCTGATATCCTTCAAGCTGAGTCAACTGAAATACAGGCCAAGGATGACTTTATTAATGACCGGCTAAAACAAAAGCCAAAACGTCTTCAAACCATTAAAACACTTGAATCTCAAGACCTTGATACCATCTAAGGTAACAACAACAAAATACAAGATCATCCAATACAAGCATCAGGGTAACATTGCCTTTCAGTTGTTTATCAGGTCACAGGAATAGAGTTTGAAGATTGATCTAAAGAGCTGATGACGTACTCATTAACCTGCATATCTTACAGTATCAAAACAGCTGAAGGATTTCTGACAAAAACAAACAAGGTAGACAAAGTTACAATAGTGACATGATTTGAAGGTTAGAGTCTCACATAACACTTTTTGTTTGATTATTAGGTAATGCAATTTTCGCTATTTTACAACTGTAATTACAGCTGAAGTTTAGGTTTACACTTTTTCAGGGCTTTAATGTACTTGAATGTTTGTTGGACTCCTACGAATTATTTAGACATTCCATATATATAAAGCATTTGTTAAGCTATTTGCTGATGAAGTTGAGCATGTTTACACTGTTAACACTGAATGAGGCTTACTACCAATACTTTGGAATATAGTCATAATCCCTTTAAACGTTTGTCTTTGAAAACTCTTTATGATAACACATTATGTTCTGCTGTGTCTTCTTAGCAGCAGAATTTAACCTTAACCTTGTTGTGACCTCTAGAATCCGGGGATCTTTGTTTACCTTAACGTAGTGGTTTTTAGGAATGCATCCACAAATATTGTTGTCATACTTCTGATAAAATAAAATACCGCCAATATGAAAGGCTTCAAAGATATCAGGGTGCTCAATTGGAAGATAGGTTTTGTGCTTAATAAGTCGGTGTGTATATGTCATAATACAGCTTGTCAAAACAGAGTACCGTGGAATCACTAACTTAATGGCCCTAAACTGCAATTCCCACATAAAATACTGGTAGAAGGCTAAGCAATGCATCTATGTAACTGTGAGACATCAACAATGCTGAAACTTCATTTCTGTGTGACAGACATTTTAATAAATCTGTCTAGAGATTGTTTAACTTTGCTAAAATTTGGCAAACTGCTAGGCTGTCAAATTTCATTTCGTACAAGTCTTTAACCATGCTGGGTTTTTTCTTTGGTTGGCTTTTGTTTTCCCAAAGAGTAAACTGACCAATCTAGTCTCATAATACTTTTAGAGTTTCATGATACACTTGTACATGGTTGTATATTTTTACTTCAAGGACTACGTCTTCTGCAATCATATACCCGTATACCTATGCACAAGCCCTGAAATCGTCATCATACGATGCCTATAGCATTACAAATTATTCCATTCTTAAGATAATAATGACATAGCCGTCGTTATGCCTTTGCAAACTGTTTGATTCATTAATGCGGCAATGGTTTGTAAAGGTAGTTTTATTCTGAGATGTTTTGGTTGTGGTTCACAATTTGAAATACAATCGCCAGTTCATAACAAGATGTATTGATCGTAGGCAGGTATCCTTGAGATAGTTCATATTGAAATATCTGGTACTTATACCGAATTCAGTCCAACTTTGGATTTTCCATTTATCTGTGTTTGTCTGCCGTGATAGCCTCGAAATGAGGTTACCGGTATTTGTTTTCAAGCAACCTTAGCTAAATGTTTGATTCTGGTCCACAAACATGCAACAGAAACATAAACTTTCATACATTTGCTCCACCAGTGAGAGCTACCTCCCGTCTATCAACGTTGTCCCAAGATAGATTCGTCTGTATTAGACTAAATGGTGGTTAAAACATAATGCAGTGCTAACTCGCAGTAGCGTCTAGTACTATAAAGCTCTATTATTTGTCTTCAGCTGGGAGTATGACACACCATGCCATTTTATTTTCAATGTCTGGATTAGTTCAACATAATTATGAAGATAGTAATGCATTAATATTACATTTTAGGAAACGTGTACAGCTGAATCACTTACAAGTGTATTAATGCAATTAACAAACAGGTAAACTTGAATATAATAAAGATGTTTTGTTTTAATCTTATAAGTTGTGGATTCAACAGTATGCCTATTTGTGTGTGGCAATGTTTTGATATGTTAGTATCTTCCATGGGCTGTACAAAGTTACAATTTTAAACAATAATACCTTTGTAGTCATGGTTATATTACAACGATAACAATAAATACATGATCAATATGGAGTGTAAATCAATAACGAAGACTTCCAATCGGTTTTAGTCTAGTGACATATAACGTCAAATTCACTTTGCATGCAGGATCTAAGCAGTATTTAGCCTAATATAGATTTGTGTGCAATAAAATACCTGAAACAGAACGTTTGAGGATGACAACCTAAACTTCAAGTGACATTATTTTTTGCACTATATAATGTAAAAATAAAAGTGTTACTTGAGACCCTAACCCTCTAGGGATGACATGATTGCTTCTATTTCTGAAATTCATATTACACTAACTTGCTCTTCTCTTATTTTAGCCTTGTCCATCCTAATAAATATGTTATGATGTGTTTTATTTAGCCACTGTTCATTGAAATATTGCTGTTGAGGAAATAGGGGTATCACAAGATATCCTGTAAAAAGAACTTTTTTTATAGGATGTAAATAATAACTGGATGTCCAAATGGGCTTCTATTATAATTAGAATACTTAAAGCGAATATATGAGTTGCTGAGCCTACACTTTATGTTACATTTCTACTGAAAAATAAAACTGTGAATTTGTGTATATTGTAACGTTACAGAAAAAAGTGTTATATGAGATCTAATCCTCAAAGGATTTCAATATTGGTAAAATATCTGAATTGTCCAATCCGTAATCTCCCAAATGTTGTTTTCCTAAATGTCCTTAGAAATATTGTACCCAGCTTTTAATATGGTCATCCTTTAGCAATTCTGTGAAAATATAACTGTTGAAAAAAATAGTAGGGTTACACAGAAAAAAACTGCAACAAACCCTTATTTATACGATGCAAGTAATACCCGGATGTTCACACACACACACACACACACACACACACACACACACACACACACACACACACACACACTTCACAAAAATGTAGGGGAACCTAAAATATTAATATCAATTATTAGACCTAACATACGTTTTGACCACAGACATCCCAGTAAAGTACATTCAGGTCTGTTTATCAACACACCGAAACATATTCCATAGTTTGCACATGCATCACGCAGCTGCCATTAATCATTGTGGAAAATTATTTCTGTCAATCGGTTTTCATTCTGTTGATCATAATTTTGAATGGAAATGACGTCAACTTTGAATGACGTCATTTTGAATGTCCTTACATCAAAATAAACTATAATATATATAAGTGTAATCAAAGTATGTGATATTTTTCAGATCACATACTTTAATAATATGATAACGTTTTAAATTAGATGTAAATTAATGGAGGTCACGGCACTAGGTTTGTTGACATTTAAGCAAACGCACATGGGTGAAACTTCATAAAAGACGCATACATTCATAGTAATCAAATAAAAACACTGCAAGCTGTCCAGTGTGCAGAAAACAAAACATGTTAGGCCCTAGTTTATTTCAATGTTGACATCATTTCCATTCAAAATTACACCGCGCCACATACCGTCATTTGAATATCACGTAAATTCGTGATGCAAGATGACGTAATGCTGACGTCACTAGGCCCCACCTCTAGAATGGTGTGTACGTGTTCATTGTAAGAACTGATGCAGTATTGACGTCACTACGCAGCACGGTCGATCATCTTGCTAGATTTGAAACGTTTTGTAGCCATGCTTGTATCCATAACCAGCATTTAGTATCGGTCTTTATTGACCTCGAGAAAGCTTATGATACAACGTGGAAGTTTGGGATTTTGAAAGACCTCCATGACATGGGTCTAATAGGCCGTATGCCTGACTTTAATCTCAAATTTCTTACAGAATAGGTCTTTCAAGGTACGATTGGGATCTACGTTATCCCATTCCCACTCCCAAGATGGGTGATGCCTAAAGGAAGCATCCTGTCAGTAACTTTAATTTCCGTGAAAAGTAACATCATTACTCAGTGTTTAAAACCTAGTGTTCATAGCTCGTTATATGTCGACGGTTTTCAGATTTGCTACAGGTCGTCCAGTATGAGTATCACTGAACGTCAGTTGCAGTTTTGTTTGAATAAACTTCAGCAATGGACAACTGACAATGGATTTCGATCTCAATGAATGAATGAATGTTTGTTTAACGACACCCAGGACAAAAAATACATATCGGCTATTGGGTGTCACAAATGGTAAGTATATGGAAATATTATTTATATATATTCATGTAAAACTACAGTGTAAGGAGCTGTGGGGGAAAAGTATAATAATATAATACATAAAATCAAGGTAAGTATATTTTAAAACTTTGTATAGAAGTCAAAGTGTTTCTAAAACTTCACAATTAATTCTGGATGTAATTTAAACGATTCCAAAACATTTCTGTTGCCAAATATATCATTTCTTGTCGGCTTAAGATGATCACAGTCCAACAAAATGTGGCGCAGTTTAGTGTACACTGACCGTGTTCACACCGAGAAGGAGGGTCCTTTTCTAAAATAAATGAATGTGTCAGATACGTATGGCCGATGCAGGCACGGCATAAGACTACTTCATCCTTCCTGCACCGCCTATAGGATGACTACCATTCTCCCAGGACAGCCTTGACAAAATGAAGCTTATTGGCAACCACACCATCCCAAACATCTTGCCAAGTCGAAAAGATATTTTGGTTAATAGGGAATTTAAAATCACTGTAGGGGACACAAACATGGAACCGCGGTAATTTCAAAGCAGACATGACACCAACATCTGCCTTTTTGTTACCCATAATGCGAACATGGCTGGGTACCCAACACAATATAACACATTAATTGGCAATTGATAAAAGGACACACTTTCGTATCACCATCCCAACTAAGGGATTTTCCAATTTCATGTACTGTAGAGTTTGGAGACACGAAAGTTAGTTTGTAAAATATACATATATATTATATTGTGTATGTGGTCTTCTCAACGCTGGACACGTCGCAGCGTACGGTGCAAATTTACTATTGAAATGTTTTTCTTTTATGCCTATACATCACTAATGAAGCAGTAGTACGTTTACGCTAGATACTCTACCTATTATGTGACGCGCGTGCGCACACACACAAACACGTGGGCGTGGAAGTGTGGAAATGTGTATGCGTGATAGTAAGAAATGTTTATATTATATTTTATAGGTTTTTGAGATAAAATGTTCTGAAATAAACTTAGGAACCGGATTACACGCATGCATACTGTTATAGATGTATATTTTAAGTTTATATAATGTAGACATTGACCCTTTAATAATAGTATGAGTATTTGATATGACGTCATATTTTAAATAACGTCAGAATGAATGAATGAATGAATGAATGAATGTTTAACACACCCCAGCACGAATAATACATCGGCTACTGGGTGTCAAACTATGGTAGATGCATAACAGTAATTGATGACCATCATCAAGATAAAAATACAAAAGTTAAATAAAATACAGTGCAAAGGACTGTGTAAAAATACAAATATCACAGATATATCAACTTAAAATTTGGAATAAAATTCAGTATCTCGTAAAAATTGTAAAATAAGTTCTGGATGGAATAAATGACGTCAGAGAAACTTGTTTACATCTAGTGCATTCTGGAAGTTTCCAGAAACGTCTAGCAAGTGACAGATGGTATAACAACACTTTGTGCGTGTTCAAAGACAGGCAGATTTTCTTATTAACGAACAACATAGCCACGTGCTGTTTTACATCTGAGTTCTGTGCAAACGCTTCATTCTATTCATTTCGTGGACTGATTAAGTGACATTTAGTAAGACTGATAAGAATCTGATTATTGTCATTAGTTGTAATTTACTTTTCATATATACTGACTTGTAACTGTAACTTATATTTAATTATTTTATTAAATTGTTAAATATAATACAGTATTCTTTATATGTTGGCTTCACGTAAATAAAAGGTTAGTTATACCATACTGTAACAGAAATTGGGGGCTCGTCCGCAGATTTAGAACACTTTTAGCAAATTAAAATAGAAATTTATATACGCTTGTATTTATGTAAAGTGAAGCCAGCAAATATTCAACATGGTTTTTGAAGTTGAAATATTTTTGAAAAAACCTGTGATTAGTGAGTTTGAAAAGTTGAAAAGATCAGAGTTAATGCTGCTTGCCAGACATTTTGAACTAGGAGTTGAATCCTCAGTGAGAAAACAGGAGTTTAAAAATATTGTGATTGAGTGTTTAGTGGAGAAAGAAATATTTGATGAAACATTTTTGGATTCGATTGTTGAAAGTGAAAATGTTACAGATTTAAAACGGAAAGAAATGGAGCTAAAGTTTAAAGAGAAAGAATTAGAACTGAAATTAGAAAAAGAAATGAAAATGAAAGAAAAACAATTAGAAATGGAATTAAACATGCAGCGAGAACAACGAGAACGTGAGTTAAGAATGAAAGAATTAGAACTGGCAAGTAGATCTAGCTCCACTATACAGGTACCTTTCGAGCATAAAGTTGACAGCTTTGATGCAGCAAACAATATTAGGTTAGTTCCTAAATTTCAAGAAAAAGAGGTTGAAAAGTTCTTTATGCATTTTGAGAAAGTGGCTGTTAGTTTAAAATGGCCAACAGATGTTTGGGCACTTACGTTACAAAGTGTTTTCATTGGAAAAGCTAGAGAAATATATGCTGCATTAGCTGTTGACCAAAGTGCTGATTATGAAATAGTCAAAGAAGCTATTTTAAAAGGCTATGAATTAGTGCCAGAGGCATATAGACAAAAGTCCAGGTCCACAAAAAAGCATTTTGATCAATCATATTTAGAATTTGCTAGAGAAAAAGAGCAGCTGTTTGATAGGTGGTTGACATCTAAGAAAATAAAAGAAATATTTGGCGAGCTTAGAGAACTTACGTTAATTGAGGAGTTCAAACAGTGTGTTCATGTTGATATTAAAACTAACTTAGATGAAAGGAATGTTGACAACCGTAATCAAGCAGCTACTATTGCAGATGATTATGCACTTACGCACAAACTCAGTTTTGTTAAGAAACGTATGGAAAATACCAGTTTTACTCAAAATAAGTTAGGTCCGACTAAGCCCGTTAACTTTTATGACCCATCTATGTTAGGCTCCATAGATAGAGTTAATACTGGTTATAATACATCAAGTATGAATTCTGTGCCCAGCAAAAGGGTAACACCAGATATGCCTATGTGTGCCTACTGTAAGAAAAGAGGTCATCTGATGTCAGAATGTTGGGTGTTGAAGAGGAAAGAAGAAAAGAAGAGTCAATCCTCTAATGTATGTACTGCTGTCAGGAGTACTTTAAAATCCTGTTTACTTTAGGAAACCTGAGGTGGAGGTGAAAAGGTCTGAGTCTGAATTTATTACAAAGGAATTTAAGCCCTTTGTTTTGGAGGGATTTGTGTCACTAAAAGGTGATAACGCTAACCTGCAACCTATTAAAATATTGCGCGACACTGGAACATCTCAATCTTTATTATTAGAGGGGATTTTGCCTTTGTCAGATGAGACTTCAGCTGGTGCAAGTGTACTTATACAGGGAGTGGAGTTGGGTTTTATAAGAGTTCCTTTGCATATTGTGCATCTCAAGTCAGACTTAGTTTGCGGACCTGTGACTGTAGGTGTCAGACCTACTCTTCCTATAGAGGACGTTTCACTGTTGCTGGGAAATAATCTGGCAGGTGATAAAGTTCTCATAAACCCAATAGTTACTGACAAACCATGTTTTAAAGATGACAAAGAGCAGGACAATTCTGACATTTCCCCTGCCTGTGCTGTAACAAGAGCACTGAAAAAGAAGATCTCCGAAGAAGAGACTGATAAGCAAGAAAGGCTTTTGAATATCTCTGACGAAGAGATTGTGGATCAAGATGACCACTTAGATATGATCGCCAAGATCTTTGAAGAAAATGAGGTGGAAAGGAAAGGGGAGAAGTTGGATGAGAGAGATAGTGGCCCATATGTAATAAGCAGGGATAAGCTGGTTGTGGAACAAAAGAAAGATCCAGAATTATAGCAGTTGAGTGAAAAGGCATTATCACCCAATGAAGCTGAGAAAGTTCCAGTTTGCTATTTCATAAAAGACGGTGTGCTAATGAGAAAGTGGAAACCTCCGGATGCTTTGTTTGAAGAAGACTGGAAAGTGGTTCACCAGATAGTTATTCCCTCGATGTATCGGAAGGAAGTCATAGGTGTAGCGCATGATACTCCTTTAGCTGGTCACACAGGGGTTAAAAAAACTTACAATAAAATGTTGAATCATTTTTTTTCTGGCCTAGACTTGGACAAGATGTTGCTAACTATTGTAGATCATGTCATACTTGTCAGGTGGTGGGAAAGCCAAATCAGAAAATCCCTAATGCTCCTCTCCAACCAATTCCAGTCTTTGATGAACCATTCACTAAAGTGATTAATGATTGTGTAGGGCCACTCCCTAAAACAAAAGACTGGAAATGAATACCTCTTAACGATTATGTGTGCATCCACATGGTTCCCTGAAGCAATTCCATTAAGGAATATTAAAGCAATAACCATTGTGAAAGCTTTAACAACGTTTTTCACTTTTGTTGGACTTCCAAAAGCAATTCAATCAGATCAAGGATCTAATTTTATGTCCAACTTATTTCAACAAGTTATGCATTAGTTAGGTATTAGGCAGTACAAATCTAGTGCTTATCACCCGGAATCCCAAGGGGCTCTTGAACGCTTTCACCAAACCTTTAAAAAACATGATTCGGACATACTGTCTTGAGTATCAAAAATACTGGGATGAGGGGGTCTACATGTTACTATTTGCAGCCCGAGAAGCTGGTCAAGAGTCACTGGGTTTTAGTCCTTTTGAGCTGGTGTTTGGTCATACTGTCCGTGGACCTTTAAGACTGTTAAAAGAAAAATGGCTGTGTGAAGAACATGATATCAATCTTTTGGACTATGTTTCAGGTTTTAAACAGAAACGTTTTAAAGCAAATGAATTTGCTAAGACAAACCTGAAGCAAAGTCAGACAAAATGAAAACATGGTATGACAAAGGTGCTAGAAACATAGTGTTTAAGCCAGGTGCTAAAGTACTGGTATTTTTGCCAATTCCTGGTAATCCTTTACAAGCCAGATATTATGGCCCTTGTGAAATTCAATCCAAGGTCAGTCATTTAGATTATGTTGTGAAAACACCTGGACGGCGACATAAAACACAACTTTGTCATATAAACATGTTGAACTAATATGCTGACAGAAATGAAACGAGTACAGTTAAACCTATTTCCACTTTAGCCTATGCCCAAGGTAGTGATAGTGAGAATTTTATAAATAATGTTGACATTGATTGTATAGATAATACGGTGAAGTTAAAGAATTCTGATGTACTTTTACATTTGGACAAAAAACTGTGTCATTTAAACATCAGTGAACAAACTGAGTTGAGCAGTATTATTCACAAGTATGAACATTTATTTCCTGATGTACCAAACAAAACAACTTGGATGTGTCATGATGTGGATGTTGCTGGTGCGAATTCTGTAAAGCAGCACCCATACCGTTTAAACCCTGAAAAGGTGAAACATTTGAAAAACGAGATTAAATACATGCTGAAGAATGACATCATTGAACCAAGCTGCAGTGAATGGAGCTCACCCTGTGTTCTTGTTCCAAAACCCAATAAGACATATCGCTTTTGCACAGACTTTCGGAAAGTAAATGTGGTGTCAAAAACTGATTCCTATCCTATTCCTCGGATTGATGACTGTATTGACAAGATAGGACATGCAAAGTATGTGACAAAGTTTGATTTGTTAAAAGGATATTGCCAGGTTCCACTTACAGACAGAGCAAAAGAAGTGTCAGCATTCGTTTCACCACATGGTCTTTATCAGTATAAGAGCGGGCAGCATAGCCCAGTGGTACAGTTCCCGCCTGATGCGCGGTTGGTCTAGGATCGATCCCCGTCAGCTAACCACTGGGTTTTTTCTCGACATAACCATATGTCCGACGCCAATTATAATGTGTTGAGTGCGTCGTTACAAAAAAAAAAAAATAATATATATATATATATTATCAGTATAAAGTAATGCCTTTTGGGATGAAGAATTCACCTGTTCCTTTTCAAAGTTTAGTGAATCAGGTGATCTCTGGCTTGGAAAACTGTGAATGTTATATTGATGACATTGTTATATTCAGTGACACAGTTGAACAACATATGGAACACATCAATAATTTTTTGAGAGACTTTCACTGGCAAATGTGACTGTGAACCTTGTGAAAAGTGAATTTTGTCATGCAACTATGAGTATTTAGGTCACATTGTAGGCCAAGGGCAAATAAAACCTGTACAGGCTAAAGTGGAATCAATTACCAATGTTCCAGTACCCAAAACTAAGAAAGAACTGATGAGATTCCTTGGTATGGCTGGTTATTATGGAAAGTTTTGTCGGAATTGTTCAACCACTGCTCATTCTTTGACCAATCTTCTTGGGAAAGATAAAAAGTTTGTTTGGTTTGAACAATGCCAAAAGGCATTATATAGTATAATAGCCATACTAAGTAATTCTCCAGTTTTACAAGCTCCAAACTTCACCAAGCAATTCAAATTGGCTGTAGATGCTTGTGATGAAGGAACTGGTGCTGTTTTAATACAAGTAGATGCTGATGATATTGATCATCCTGTATGCTACTTTTCTAAAAAGTTTGATAAACATCAAAAGAATTACTCAACTGTTGAGAAGGAATGCTTAGCATTATTACTAGCTTTGCAACATTTTAATGTGTATTTGAGTTCTACAGTACACCCAGTACTAGTGTTTACAGATCACAACCCTCTCACTTTCATTCATAGAATGAAAAACAAAAATCAAAGATTATTGAGATGGAGTTTGATCATTGCTGACACATTGTCCAGAATGTTTTAAATATGTATATTGTGTAAGTGTTTTCACTAACTTCAAGCTGAAACAGAAGATTTAGTATTTGTAGACACATGTATGCAGTAGAACAGTTTTCATTACTTTAAAACTTTTTTTATTTAACAAGGGAGGTGTTACATGTGTAGAGATTTTAAGAGTAATGTGTGGAAATAGAAACGTTTTCATGTTATTCTAACGTTTTCTTTAACAGGGGAGGTGTTATAGATGTACATTTTAAGTTTATAAAATGTAGACATTGACCCTTTAATAATAGTATGAGTATTTGGTATGACGTCACATTTTAAATGAGGGCAGAGAAACTTGTTTACATCTAGTGAATTCTGGAAGTTTCCAGAAACGTCTAGCAAGTGACAAATGGTATAAAAACACTTTGTGCGTGTTCCAAGACAGGCGGATTTTCTTATTAACGAACAACATAGCCACGTGCTGTTTTACATCTGAGTTCTGTGCAAACGTCTCATTCTATTCACAATCACATCTGCCGAAGACCGGAATTAACGACTAACAGCTGATTATTGAGAATACATCGGAGATCGACATTTCGTGGACTGATTCAGTGACATTTAGTAAGATTGATAAGAATCTGATTATTGTCATTAGTTGTAATTTACTTTTCGTATATACTGACTTGTAGCTGTAACTTATATTTAATTATTGTATTAAATTGTTAAATATAATACAGTGTTCTTTATATGTTGGCTTCACGTAAATAAAAGGTTATTTCTACCATACCGTAACAATACATACATATATCTATAAAATAAAACTCAGTTTGTGACAGAAAAACTAACATTCATGTCCGATAATACAACATGGTTATAATTCAAATGAAATGTGTTATCTATGGTGACTAGAGTGCATATATAATTTCGTAGCATAGCCATATTACTTTGCATCCAATCTGCAAAGTTAACAAATTTTGAAATTGTGTCATCGACAACATATCATATTACATTAGCTTATTGGATATACATGTAATTAAAATGTGTTGAGTGTGTCATTAAATAAAACTAAAACTAAACATATTCTTTCTTTCTTTCTTATATTCGTAGAGGACATCTGCTACATATGTAGCAATGAATCTTTTATATGCACTTTTCGATATCCATGGCACCACACACCACGACCTTTGATATACTGGTCGTGGAGCACTGACGGGAACGGGGGGAAATGTATGAATTGCTCTACAGAGTGGGTTCAATCCTACAACCCAATACCTCAGGCGAGATCTCTACCGACTGAGCTAGATCCCACTCCTGCATCGTGTGTGTGTGTGTCTGTGTGCGTGCGTGCGTGCGTGCGTGCGTGCGTGTTACTTACATTCATATTTGACATGAAGGTTCACATACTGTAGAGTGAACTGCCTAGAAGGAGATAATTGCTCTAGGTCTTCCATCAGATGCGAAATTATAGATGGATTTCCAAGTTCAGTAATGTGTTCTGCTGTTCCTACCACTCGGAGGATAATAGAACCCTCTTCTATGCTCGCCAATACCAGGCCATACTTTCTTAGGGTTTCCTCTACAAACTCCTTGTGTCCATTAAACATACTGAAAATGGCATGATCTTTATCTGCGATGTCCAAGTTGAGAGTGATATTTGCAAACATGACAGGTGGCCCTAGATATATAGAAATCACCATTAGAACATAATCAATATTGACCATATGTCAACATTGTCATACAATTAGTACAACTATGCCAAGTACCGCTTGTGTCTCCAATATCATTGTATTTGCATAAATAATAGAACACGAATTGCTAAAGAACATTTACCTGTTTATTAAACTATTGCTATCAACTGACTACATAATGCACTTTCATTTTCATTTTATATATTGCCGATATGAAACTGATCCTATATTCAATGTTGTTGTTTGGCCTACCCCCAACACACCGAGGTTATATTGTATATTGAACGTATGCTATATATTTTCATTATGTAATGCGATGTGGGATTGAATGGTAAAGGTAAAACGTGTTTTGTGTGTGTGTGTGTGTGTGTGTGTGTGTGTGTGTGTGTGTGTGTGTGTGTGTTTGCGTGTGTGTGTGTGTGTGTTTTGGAGTTTGTGTTCACATGTTATAAAGTTGCATTATCTCTTCCCCACTATATATCACTGTATTATCTAATACAACATCCTTGTGACACACAGTCTATGTAACTCGTTACTCATTACCATTTTCTCACAATGATCTTAATAATATGTAATGATTGCATTAACAAATGACAGCGTCTATCTGTAATATTATAGGAGTTCATATTCAAATAACTAAAACATACATTTAATTAAAGGTGACTGCAAATTTGGATGTGCTACAAGTTTACCTTGATTCTCAGACTTCGTAATATTTGGAGTGAAATCGGATGACACATCTGCTTTGAGCTTTGCTTTTATGTGGTCCTTTACAGCAATGATTTGAAGAAGTTGCTCTATCTTTTCTTCTGTGTTTCTCATGAAGTGTTTAAACTGTTCAGTTTGACTAATTATAGTTCGTTTGAGCACAGTGTGTGTCTGTTCGTTTGATATATATGATGAATATACTCGAACAGATTCCAGGGAGTCAAGCATTGTAATTTCTCTCTCGCTCGCTTCTTCAATGACATCAGATATGCTCTCTTTAATCTCAACCAATCGTTCTAACCTTTTTCTATATTCAGCTTTGATTGACACAACGGAATGCATTGCATGTTCCTTTTCATTACATGTTACACAGAGGAATAAGCAACATGTTTGGCAATAAGAACTCAAAATATCTGGATGTTCACAGCTGCACTGACATGTATTCGGTTTTGTTAAAGGTGCAACCTTTCCATCACCCGAATATTTGATTTCTTGTCCATTTACATTCTTGACGCATTGCAATCTATCAAACACACCAACTTTGCTGAGCATGTACCTTAAACAAGTAAAAAAAAACCCACTTAAAATACAACACATAAAATCATCAAAAAGTCTACTGTTACAACAAGACGCATACGTCTTCTGCGACTATTTTGTTTCCTGAGTGCTTAAGCAATATCTGATTTGTGTCGTCTATTAACCGTGAATTCATATTGACAAATTACATGTTCTCAGTGGCGGATACAGAAAATCTACGGTGTGTGTTGAGGGAGGGAGGGGGCAATGACATGTGGCCGAAGACCACAAACGTTCCTGAAGAGTTTCCTCGAATTTTCTAATTAAAAAAAGAAAGAAAGAACACATTTTATTTAAGGTTATATGGCGTCAGACATATGGTTAAGGACCACACAGATATTGAGAGAGAAAACCGCCACTTCATGGGCTACTCTTGTGTCGATTAGCAGCAAGGGATCTTTTATATGCACCATCCCACATACAGGATAGCACATGCCACAACCTTTGATATGCCAATCGTGGTGCACTGGCTGTGACGAGATTCTAATTTAAAGACTGAAAATATTAAATAAAAATATAACTGTTGCAAAATGTATACGGGGGTAATATTTTGTATTTGTTAAACGGCTAAAAATAATACAGAATGCAACATAAGGCACTTGGGGGCAGGACAAAGGAAATGTGTTGGCCGGGCTATCATAACTGTTGACACGTACCACGTGACTATAAGTTTGTGAGTTCCCGCCATCGAACTTAACTTCCATTTAGAATCTGGCAGGTAGGACAGACTAAATGTGTACAGTGCAAACTGATGCGAATTCGCTTGCGTATTTTCGATGTATTCACGCGAATACTGTATGAATAAGCCACGAATATGCTTACGTAATTCGTCCGAATATTCAACGAATACACGTTTTTGCTTAAACATGCAACATAGAATACGCGAGAATACGCTGACAATGTTTCATGTATTCGGTGTAAATTCATGACACATTCACAAATTGGGACTACATATTTTGTTCGTTTTAAAAGTTAATTCGTTATGCATAGTTCGTTCTAAACATTAAAATGTATCAATAATATATATTATTAAAAAAACGGGACTTTACAAGTCCGTTCTAAGCAGTAATTCGTTGTAAACGTGTTCGCTCTTAGGGTACTTACTGTATATATATTTCAAAGAGTAACGACAAATGACTGCTAAACACATTAGCGCACGACCGCAAACACATTATGTATGCAGATACTGTTGTTTCAAAAATCAACATTTATTTAATTGTAATTATGGTCCCCCAAGAAAAACAAATCAGAACAAAGAAAACCCCAGACAATTCAGAAGAAAAAAACCCCAACACCCTACAAAAACCAATAGAAAAAACAAACAAACATAAAAACAAACAACAAAAATTAAAATAAAAAATAAAACAACTAATATTTGGAAATATTTTACAATGGCTGCAAACTGGGGACATTCTCTATAAACAAGTTAAAGTTAGTTTTTTCTTTAACGACACCACGAGATTACATTGAATTATTAATCATCGGCTGTTGAATGTCAACCATTTGATAATTTTGAAATATCGTCTTAGGGAGGAAACCCTGGCATTGCTTTCCATTAGTAACAATGGATCTTTTATGTGTACCATCCCACAGAAAGGATAGCACGTGACGGCCTTTGATATATCAGTCGTGGTACACGTGCCAGAAGGAGAACGAACCCAGTTATGCAATAAAATGACTGTACGACGTATTTTTCTGAAATTATCTATGACTTCCTAGTTCGAAAGTACTATCTTTGTCTTTCATATTAAATTAAAATATAAGACTATTTAATTGTTAGTTTCAGCAACACATATACCTGCAATTAACTTTAACATCGTACCGTGAAAAGCTAGGCAAGATTTTATCACGTTATTTATTGTTTGCCGCTTATGTGACGTGACAAGTAAATGCTGTGGTTGCATTTGTGGTGTCCAAGTGAATCTGCAAACGACCAATGGCTCTGACTTAACTGGTCGTAATCCATAATATCGGATGGTCTTAATACAAAGGTAGTTTTACTATAAAATAATAAGGAAATATTCTGATCTTGAAAATAATCATCATCTTTATAATGAGGTGGTCTTAGTAACGGGGTGGTCGTTAGGTGGGGTTTTATTGTGTATATATACAGAGTCAAATTAAAACTTCAGAATCTAAAATTTGAATACAGTCTGAAAGAAGATATTTTTCATGAATACATATTGTAATGGTAATGTCAACACTCCATTTGAAGCCCATCACAGCCCACGCGACCCGATCTTGCACGTGCCACTGGTCACATGACTACAATAGCACACGTGTTTTATCGTTACTTCCTCACAGTAGTCTGACACAACGAAAAAAACCACTAAAACGATACCAGTTTCCATGCGATGCATCACAAATGTGCAGCGTGAACGTGTCTATTTGGGGGTAAAGATTTCTTTCTTTTGTACTGTTCTACATGAGAACGTCATGTGGTGCTATATCGTTTAGCTTGTTTTAATATACTCAGATTTATCGAGTTCATGGTACAACTACATACTTATGCAATTAATGTTATATCTACAATTACATTTTATCACATTACAACTACATATACATACAGCATAATGTATTTGATTATTGTGATTATATATAGGACAACTGCCCTAAACCACTGCGCGTGCTATAACCTCACCGTGGTGCAGGGGTGTAACATTCTCTTTGAGAATGGGCAATACAGCACTAATTGAAATTTTGAGTAAAAGTCAGTGTCTATCTGTGATATTTGTGTTTTTGTACAGTTATTTACACTATTTTGTTTTAAATCCTGACTTTTACTATTGATGATGATCATCACTTTATTTGATTGCATTACCATAGTTTGACATCCAATAGTCGATGCATTTTTCGTGCTGGGATGTCGTTAAACATTCATTCATATTCATTTATTGGAAAAACTTCATTTGGATTCCTTCGAACTATCTATCTGTGATGCAGTTTGGGGAACCAGTCATGACGAAATATATAACGAGACTGGATGTATGCCTCTGTCTCAGACTTCAGCGTTTTATTTTCTCGTAAGGAATTGCATTGATGTTCGCGCGCACTCGTGCAATTGCAAGCAATTATAGTCATTCCGCGTTTAAGCTTCGTTTTCTCGTTCAGAATGTCACCGATGTTCGTGCGCACTTGTGCAGTTGCAAAGCAATTTCGGCAGTCCACGTTTTCATTTACTTCCGGATTTCGTTTCTCGTACCGATGTTCGCGCGCACCGATACAATTCCACAATTTCCACGTTAAAAGTAGTAGTAACAGGAATAATTAATTTAATTCTAAATTTCATATAGTTGTGGTAACCTATAGGTTACCAGGTTATATTTTGTGGGAACCTGTAAATGGGTTATCAGACACAATGCTTATTTCGATGCCTGATATAGCAAAAGAAAATTTTATAAAAGGTCTTTCCTACCATCAGGAATTAGTATTTGGAATAATCTCGGAACTGACACTACAAATATTGAATCGTTTTCTGCTTTAAAAACAAATCTGTCTGATATTAAATTTAACATATACACAGTTTCTTGAATTTGGAACGCGTTGAAACCAAATAGTTTACTGTAGACTTCGCCTAGAATGTAGCGATCTAAATGATCATAGGTTCAAACAATATATCAGTGACAATCCATCATGCAGTTATGGTTATCCGTTTGTAAATTCATTTCATTTTCTGTTTACTTGTATCATAATATTCACCCAACAAAGTTTTATTACAAACAGTGGTTTTGACTCAAAACCTTGTTATTTGGTAGAAATGACTATCTTTCGATAATAAATTTAAGAATAGTCAAATCAATTCATGAATTTGTAACTGCTTCAAAGCGTTTTGATTTCAATTAATGTACTAAGTAATACTTTATAATTATTGTCACTTGCGTTCTGGTCTATACAGCTACTTGCTTGTAGTAGTATATTGGCTTAAATGCATAAATGTTCCAGAGGTACTGTGTAGACACGAAACATATGGAAGGCCAAGTGGATCATTTGTTATAATTGTGTGTAGGTAACAATGCTTCGAAACATAGTGTTGGTTATATAAGTATTAGGTAATAGTAATGGAGAATTATTGATCATGTATTATTATATTCGAGATGTGTGATTGATATTTTATATACTATCCCAAAAAACGTTATGTTACACAATCAACTACTTGCTTATATGTATGATCAATATGAACGTAAAATATCATGAAACACACAAAGCTCAGCCTTTAGTCCAACTTTACCTTCAGCTGACAAATCACACGTGGCACGTGTAGCCACATGCTGTCACAATTTGTACGCTGTGACATCGATTCATAGTAGTATAAATGCCACAATCGGCAAATGCCATAGATTCACAGTTGATTCAGTTTTTCCACAGAGGTTGGTGTTACAATGCTGAAATTTACAGAAGACCACCACCATAACTCCATTGGACGCCTTCAAGCAGGGGCGAACCAAGGTGAAGTATTGCCCGACATATGAGGGTTTCCAGAGCCATTATAAACAGACTTTGGGTGCGTTATAACAACACATGAAGCACTCGTGATAGACCAAGGTCGGAACGACCGAGATTGACCACTCCAGCCCAAAGTCGATACATCCGGTTGAAACACCTTCGGGATAGATTTAGGACAGCTACCTCCATAGCTAGCCAAATTCCTGGACTAAGAATAATTTTCACCCAAATCGTTATCAATCATCTACGTCAAGTTGGTCTTCGAGCAAGGAAACTTGTGCGACACGAAGTTCTCACGGCATGTCATCTCGCTGAATGACTTGCTGAACGGTGGCGTCAACAACATTTTCGATGGAGACATGCACAGTGGAGGACAGGTCTTTTTTCCGATGAATCTTGTGTCATGTTATTCAGAGCAGATGGACGTTCCAGATCTATCGACGTCATAATGAACGTTTCGCCACCAACTGTGTTCTACAACACGATCGTTTCGGTGGTGGTAGTGTCATGGTGTGGGTAGGGATTAACCATGATTGTCGTAGAGCTTTGTGCGAGCTAATTGAGCGCTCAATGGCCAGCAGATATGCAACATCACGTTGTTCCACTGGTTAACGTCACTCGTGGTATCTTTCAGCATAACAACGCCAGGCCACACATTGCACATGTCTGCCAATACGTTCTACAGCAAACCACCGTTCATATCCTGCCATGGCCAGCAAAATCGCCGGATTTATCCCCAGCTGAATACCTCTGGGACGTCCTGGATCGCAAAATTTGCCTAAGGATCCCTCAGCCACAAACACTACAGGAACTGTACTTGGCGTTACCGAATGAATGGCAAAACATCCCCCAACGTACCATTCGTTGTTGTCCAGCTGTGATTGCAGCACGAGGACGACATAACCGATACTGAACATCACGTGACACACTTCAGCGTTAACACTGCAAATCCAGAATAGGGTCGCCTACTGCTAGACAATTTAGTAATCATACAATGTCGATCCATAATGAAATATGTAATATTTAACTAAAATAAATGATGTCGAACTTTTTTTGGAGAGTATATTTTGGTTTCCCCTCTTAAA
>JAECMU010011884.1:0-10200 GCA_016106625.1 Dracogyra subfuscus
AGGAGGAAGAGAAGGAGGGGAATGAGGGAGGGAAGGAGAGGGGGAGAGAGAGAGGGAGGGAGGATAACAGAGCTGTCAGAGGAGAGGGTAGAGAGATATTTTTTAAGGCATTTGTTGAATGTGATTTTTTGTTTTTTTGTTGTTGTTTTTGTTTAAAGACGCACTCAACACATTATAATTACGGTTATATCAGCGTCGGACATATGGTTATATCGAGAAAAACCCCAGTGGTTAGCTGACGGGGATCGATCCTAGACCAACCGCGCATCAGGCGGGCACTGTACCACTGGGCTATGCTGCCCGCTTGGTTGTTGAATGTGAAGAAAGGTAATCGAGAGCAAGGAGGAAGAGAGAAAGAAGAAATAGTTTTATTTAAAATAAATTCAGTTTATTGTAGGGATATTGTACATACATCTACCAAGTATTCAATGTTAGTTTTTTTCATGCACCATATCTTTGTCTGAACATCAGCTGTAAGCAGTTTTAATGCCCTGAATTTGTTTTAAACTCATTTTGAATGTATATAGGTGTAAAAATTAAATTTATGCTCTAAGTAATATACGAAAGTAATTTTATATGTGCATATCAGGTGGAAACAGTTTTGATGTCCTAAATAGTTTATTAAAATGTTTTTCTGTGTATATCAGGTGTCAACAGTTTATGCCTTGAATAGTGTACTCAAATATTTTTAGTGTGTGTGTTGGGTGTTTTTATGTCCTAAATAATTTGTTAATTGTGTGCATCAGGTGTTCCGCGGTGTTACCGGGGTGAGATCTGGAAGTTATTGGTGGAGCAGCACAAACTGTGTAACGTGGAGGATGGTGCTGACCCGATCCCCGAAACTCCGTACTGTGACCTACTCCGACAGCTCACTACTCACCAGCACGCAATACTCATTGACCTCGGTAAATACGGATTTGTCTTTCTTTTTATATATATATTTTTTTTCTTACTTGTGTCCATTTAAAGTTCAAACACACTTTTATGCCCTCGACTGTCTGAGCTGCCCAGGATAGGGTATTTATGGTTCATTGTTGGTATTTATTGAGAGAGACTAATGTTGTGGTCTTCCACTTCCAATTTGCTTAAAACAAATACTTGGAAAAGAAGGAAGAAGAAAGGAAGAAAGACAATGAAGGAATGATTTGTTAACATACTATATATTGGTCTACCTTGTACAACAATAGTTGATGTTTCTAAAAACTCTACTGTTTATTAATAAAACTCACACTGAATGGGAGACGATATAGGGATGTGAATTTGGTACCTTACAACTAAAGTCTGATGGCTTAACCACTACGCTGCCACTCACTGTGTCATTAGTACATCCATCTGTCCAGCACATTGACACATTACAATAAAAACAGACATCAGTCCTTTTAAGGGAATAACTACAGGTTAATTTTCAAAAGCGGTACATGTCTGAAGATTTAGCAGACATTGGTAACTTGGTCATCACTTGACACTATCGGCTGGTGATGAGATCAAGGAGGCCAAGTAACTGTGTGTGTGCTGCTAGCTTTGATTGTTGACTGGTTGTTGATTATATAATGTCATTGTAAAGAGCTGTTTTCAGAAGTCATATGTACATGTATGTTTGTTCACATTGTTGCTTTTAGAAGATGTGATTATCAGAATAACATTGATGACGTACTGTTGTTCCTGACAGTTTATGGTCAGATGGTTTAAATGTCATGGTAATGAAATCAGTGTACTCTAGTGGTGGTGTTAAACAAAACAAATTTTAAGTTGTAGTAATGACATGTTGCAGTAATCTCTGACTGTATGCAGTAAGGTCCGATTGTATGCAGTGTTCAACAAATGTTTGAGAACTAGTGTGTTTGGTGAACCATGACTGTAATGGCCGTCGTCGTAATAATGTCTGACTGTATGTATACGTGTGATTGCAGGTCGCACATTTCCCAGTCATCCGTACTTCTCGGCTCAGCTTGGTAACGGTCAGCTGGAGTTGTTCAATCTGCTAAAGGCATACAGCCTGCTGGACGAGGAGGTCGGATACTGTCAGGGACTCAGCTTCGTCGTCGGGGTCCTCCTCATGCATGTAAGTTAATTGAGTCATCTCCCTTAAGTTAATGGAGTTATCTCCCTCATGGTTAAAAAAATGTTTCATCTTTTTAATTAAAATAGAACTGAAATTTAGCTTCTCAGATGTTAAAAGTATTTAAAGTAATATCATGGAAGATATTTATTTCAAGATATACACAAACCATCTTAAATCATAGTGGTGGGCTGATTGGGCTATTACTCATTCCACCCAGTTCTCTCCTTTTGGTACATTTGTGCTTGTAAAAGATCTTTTGCTACTAATGGAAAAATATAGCAGGCTTTGTCTCTAAGACTATATTTCAAAATCACCAAATGTTTGACATCCAATAACCAGTCAGTGTGCTATAGTGGTGTTAAGCAAAACAAATGTTATTAAGAGCCTAATTTTGTTTCCTGTATTGATTATTAGAGAACTAAATTTCTCTGCAGACATAGTAATCTTCTGCATTCTCTAAGGAATGTATTTTTTACATGGTTAATAATTGATTTGTATTTCTAGATGTCTGAAGATGATGCCTTTGAGACGATGAAGTACTTGATGTTTAAATTTGGTCTCCAGAAACAGTATCGACCTAACATGATGGCTCTTCAGGTTAGAAAACGTTGAAAGCTTTGTCTTTGATGATATTTTACATTATTTCTTTTATAGCTGGAAATATATTTGTATTAATAATGCAGAAAGAGATAAATGAATATTTATAACCACACAATAAAACCATTTTATTTTTTTTAAATTTTAACAATACACTTAACACATTTTATTTATGGTTATATGGCGTCAAACATATGGTTATGGATCACACAGACATATAGAGAGGAAACCCGCTGTCGCCACTTCATGAGATACTTCTCTGTCAAATACCACATACATAAATTCATGACAGTGATTGTTGTTTTTTGTTTTTTAGATAGTTGTACATAACATGATTGATTTATAACCATCATATTACAGTACATAAATATGAAATGTTGGCTACTTAAATAAGTTTTATTATTTTAATGTATACAGGACTAGACGAATCATTCATGTGTACCTATATGGGCTGGGGCTATTCCATCCAAGGTTACATATAATTTGTGTATATAGGATGAGGCTTTGTATGATGGCCGTCAAAATACTAACCCGGTGTTTGTTATTTTCTAGGTAAAGCTATACCAGCTGACACGTTTGATCCACGATCATCACCGAGAATTGTATGATCACTTTGAACGACACGAAATAGCGCCCACACTGTATGCTGCCCCATGGTTTCTCACACTGTTCGCCTCACAGTTTCCGCTTGGCTTTGTTGCCCGCTGCTTTGGTTAGTCTCTTGAGTAAAATATCTTTTGATTTAGTTAAATTAAAATATTTGTACATTAAAAAATCCCACAAATATTTGTAGATTTGGTTTTGTCATTAAAATATAAATTGTCGATTTAGACTCCATAAAATATTTGATGGTTTAGTCTTATGAAAAAAATATTTGTACATTTACTTTCATCAGAAAAATATTTGTACATTTAGTTTTATCAGAAATATATTTGTACATTTAATCTCATTAGTACAACATTTGTAAATTTAGTCTCATCTTTAATATAATTGTAGATAAACTTCATTTAATAATCCACATGGATCTTGAACAAAATTACCTTTTGTCACTGTCAGTAGTGTGATGTGTAAAAAACAAAATGGAATCGAATTGTTTTGGAATTTCACTAATACTTGTGTTCCAGTGATGGAAATAAGCATAAAATTTCATTAGTCCTCTGGACAAACACATCTAGAAACCTACTTGTCCACCTATAATTTCACTTGTCCAAATAAATGATTTTGTTTAATTCAAATGCAAGGACAATGTTCTTGATTGCTCAAAATGAAACTGCCTTGAACATTTTTATTTGTCCAACGGATAACCAACATTATCCCACCTTCATGTAAAATACTCGAATCCCATTGGCTGGTTACACTAAGACAAACCCCTTATACCCCGCGTAAGAGAATTCCAGGCGGGGTATAAATGACTATTGTTTTCTCATATACCCTGCCTGTCATTTTCAGTAAGTTACTATCACCTCTAATAATGCTGGGACAACAAACACTATTGAAAACAAACATAGCAATAAAATGTTGTTATTTCTGATAGCTTTTATGAGTTCTGAACATACTTAAGTTAATAACTGTTATTGTTGATGGAACTAATTTTCTCGCTGTCAATTGCTTTCTATTGCGTCCGCGTGAATGGACTTTTTTTTCCGTAAGTAATGCTATTGTTTGGAGCTATTTTATTATAGTGTATTGCTTAATTAATTAACATGTCGGCAGATAAATTCGTTGTAGAAGTGTCACTCAGCTCGGGGTAAAAGAGCTCCCAGAGGGTACATAAAAATCCATTCACCCCTCGTGACGCTTCTACAACTTATAAAGTACATTTTGCTTGTCCGATCAGATTTTCACTTGTCATGACACACGGACAAGTGCTTATTTCGAACGCTGTGTTCTTGCTAGACATCAAGTATTCCTATTTTTCTTTTCAGATATGATCTTCATTCAAGGCATTGATGCTATATTCAAAATTTCTCTAATGTTGCTTAGCAACCACCGAGAGCTCATAATGCACTGTGACTCATTTGAGTCAATAGTTGAGTTTTTGAAAACTACCTTGCCGGACATGGTTCATGTTCAGATGGAAAGGATTGTCAGTCAGGTTGGTAAACACACGTCCGTCTTGTTTGTATTACAGATGTCCTGCTTTATATTGTATGACCCATGTGATAGATAAACACACATCCATCTTGGCCTTTGTATTCTGTGATTCTTGTGGTAAATAAACCGGCCTCGGTGGCGTAGTGGTTAGGCCATCGGTCTACAGGCTGGTAGGTACTGGGTTCGGATCCCAGTCAAGGCATGGGATTTTTAATCCAGATACTGACTCCAAACCCTGAGTGAGTGTTCTGTAAGGCTCATTGGGTAGGTGTAAACCACTTGCACCAACCAGTGATCCATAACTGGTTCAACAAAGCCATGGTTTGTGCTATCCTGTCTATGGGAAGCGCAAATAAAAGATCCCTTGCTGACAATCAGAAAGAGTAGCCCATGAAGTAGCGACAGCGGGTTTCCTCTCAAAATCTGTTTGGTCCTTAACCATATGTCTGACGCCATATAACCATAAATAAAATATGTTGAGTGCATCGTTAAATATAAATATTTCTTTCTTTCTTTCTTTTTTCCTGTGGTAAATAAACACACATCGATCTATATTCTGTGACATGATAAACACTCATCCTTTCTGTTATGCATTTGTTGACCTCTATTTTCTGTGACTTTTGTGGTAAAAAAACACATATTTGTCTTGATTATTACACTTGGACCCCCCTCCCCCCCCCCCCAGCCCTTTATGTTATGTGCCTTATACAGTTTTAATTTTTGGATGCATTTAGGATGGAAGGTCTTTAAACCAGAACAGATCATAATTTCTCAGCCTTAACTTTTATTCAAGACAGGCGATAATTCAAGGTTTATTTTTTATAATTAGAATGTTCATCTTTGTATAGTTCATTTGTGGTAACGAAAGTTGAGTGTCTTTAAATTTGTTGTTGTGGATTGTTGGGTTAATCTGTAGAATATTATGTGCTCAGCATTATAAGCATACACTGTATCTTAACCAAAAATATTATGCACCTTTATCTGAGGTCCAAATATTTGTTATTTCATCTCTGTGATGTTGCAGGCGTTTGAGATGGACATCAGTAAAGAGCTGCATGCATACGAGGTGGAATACCACGTGCTGCGCGAGGAGATGCTGTACTCCCCCCGGCAGCAGCAGCAGGGGGACGCAGTGGCTGCCATCAGCAAGCTGGAGGGCATGAACCGGTCTCTGCGGCAGCAGAACATGGACCTCCTCGAGAAACTGCAACAGACGAACAACCACCTGCACAGCCTGGAGCTGAATGTACACACGCACCAGTCAAGCGAAACCAAGCTCAAGTCTCATATCCGCACGCTGGAGCTGGAGCGTGCTGCCCTGCTCAATGCTGTTGCCAAGCTGAGGCAGACTGTGCCACAGGACAGGCTCGAGAAGCTGGAGCTGATGCTGCCCGCGTTCACTCCCTCGCTACCCGCCAGTCCCATCCTCAACCTGACCAACAACAGGCTGCAGAACAACAACGTGAAGAACTTGACCAACGAACACATTATCGAGACGACACCACAGTCGAGTAGTCACAAAGACAGACATACAAACTCTGACAAAACTAATTACAGCTAGTGGTCGGGGAATGTCAAGTATTAATGATTGACGTGAATTAATGATTGACGTGAGTTATGAACGTATTACCGAGACAACTCAGTCAAGTAGTTATAAAGATGGACATATGAACCAGTGATCAGGGATTGTCAGGTATTAATGATTGCCATGAACACATTATCAAGACAACAGTCGAGTAGTCACAAAGACTGACATACGAACTCTTTACAGCTAGTGGTCGGGGATTGTCAAGTATTACTGATTGTCAAGAGTTAAGAATACATTATCAAGACAACACAACAGTTGAGTAGTCACAAAGACTGACATACAAACTTTGCCAAATATAATTACAGCTGGTTGTCGTGGATTGTCAAGTATTAAGTATTGACATGAATTTGTATATACACTACTCATAGCTAATGAACACAGTTGCCAAGCATTCACAAAAATGGACATTCCAATGTGGCTAGTGATCGGGATTGCCAGGTATTCACATAAACAAACTTAATGATAAGGACTGTCCTTTTTTTCACAACTAGGCTCAAAATACTGGTAGCTAATTATTAGAATTACTAAGTATTATAAACAACAGTGGATATACAAATTTTACGAAAACCAGTAGTTAATGATCGGAAGTATTTGTTATTTACAAAGATGGACATGTGAACTCTGCCAAAACTACCTGCAGCCAATGATCTGTGTTTGGTTTTGAAAGCTGGTGGTCTAAGAAATTATTTCTAAGAGAAAGCAGGTGTATAATGATTAAAGGAATGTCTCTATACGATATTATTTTGTGTAACTCTTGACGAAGTGACTGTTGAACATGATATTTGTTGAACATTATAATATTGCTTTATTTTGCCACAATTGAGGGCTGTCTTGTTGGACAGACCATTGTTTTTACTGCAGTCATAAGAAATATACTGTTCCAGGGCATTATTGTCATCTTGTCACATATCTTTGTCCATATCTCCAACCAACACAACGAGCCATGCTGTTGTCATCATTCCATGCTGTACTTGGATTTACTACCATGTTTTCTTCCTGTTGGTCAATACGGATTGTTTGTTCCATGTTTTATTGGGAACTGCATAATTCTTATTTCATTTCATTTCAACTTATTTTCATGCTTGTATCCAATTAAGGTTCAAGCATGCTGTATTGGGCACGCACCTCGTTTATCTGGGCTGTCTGTCCAGGAAAGTGGATTAGTTGTTAATTGTTCGTGAGAGAGAAGAGGGTGTAGCGGTCTTATACATACCAGTTGAGTCGTAAAACTCACTCTGGGTGGTAGCCGGTACCGAGCATAATTCCTATTTACTGTGAATGTTGAAAGAAGCTGTTATACCTATACATTGATTGTACAGTGATGTATATTCATTGAATTGTATATACACTGAATAGGATACATGTGACGCTGGGTGTGATTGTTATTTGTACAGTTAAGGGTGTTTTTTGTGTTAGGTGGGCTTTTTTTCTATGCTGAGCATAAACAAGAAATTATCAACTGAAGTTAAAGTATTATTATATCATTATATCTCGCCAAAGAAATGTTGTCTGTAGGATGTTAAAAAAATTCTGGGTTGCCCCTTTACGGCCTGGGACTAGTAGAAACACATATTGCTACCATGACTGAGTACATTCAAAATATTGTTTTAAAATAAAGATTTATTTTTAACTTGTAACTGAGTAATAAATTTAAAGATATATCTTTCGACTATTAACAAAATAATGATACATTATAAATAAATAAATAATTTGAATTGTAAAAGGTACCAATAGAAATTAACATTGGGCTCATTAGATTCATTGTACACCACAGTGTTGATTGTTGGTGTTATAAAAGAAGTGCATTTGTATACAGAATTTTCTATTTATTTCTAGAACATAAATAATGGCCAGTGGTAAAAAATGTAAGACATTAATAGAACATGACGATTTACTGCTAACTTTCTTCCTGGTCATGGTAGCAAGATGCTTTGCTTTGGCATTCCCAGCCAGTGACTTTGGCTTGTTGATCAAATTTTGAAATGTTCCTTCGATTTCTTTTTCTTTTTCTGTCTTTGACCATGTTAGTTGTGCTTGTTTCTCCATGGGGTATTGAATTTAGGCACATCTTGTACATAACTGTGGTCTGGTATACCTGTAGATTATTTCCCTTTAGTAGCCTACTGCTGAAAATGTGTGCATCGGAGCAAACATAAACATTGGAAACGAATATTGTTATTTTTATTTAAATGTTAAATGTAAACAAATCTGTTTGGGCAGAGTTGGGTTTGCCTAGTCAATGGAAATGTATTGCCTAAATCACCTCATAAATGTGACATCGAAAAGGTTCTGTGCAGCTGTGAATTATTTGCGATTGATCCATTGTTTATTAGTAACTGGGCCATTTTGTTTTGTGTTAAATGTATCTGTGCTAAATTTTATTCAGTTTTTCTTGAAGTAACAAACGATAATATATGGGAATAATACAAGTGTTTGTAGACTGGTAGTTTAACTGTTGAAAATTTAATACTGTTGATAACCCATTCAGTGTTTTAAGTCATGACTTACCTGTAATTTGACTTTTAAACATTTACAGTTGGTAACATATTTATTTTACACCCACAATTTATAGCAGAGATCCATTAGGGTTCATTCTACAAATGTGCTGAATTAGAATACTCATTAAAATGTTAACTAGCTAATACATACATGTAGTATCTAGTTTTATTCTTTACTGGTAGCAACCTTGAATTTAAAAGATCATGTACAAGAAGGTGTTTTGTGTATGTGCAGCAGATATTATCTTGACTTACTGAAAAACAGTGAATAATTGTTTCATACTACTGTATTTTTACTAAACTGAAACAGCAAGACATTTATGTTGGATTATGACTAAAGCATTTATAACAACAAAGTGCTGTCTGGTATTTTTTAAAGTTGCTCATTGTGACCATAGTCTGTCTCACTTTTTTCATACTTTGAAATTTACTACAAATTATTTATTTCTGAGACGATTGATTTGCAAACGGCACACAATTTTTTATTTTTTTTTCAAAAGCAGTTTTACTTTTCTTGTTACATCAAACCAAACTGAAATTATTTACAAAAAACAACAACATTTTTATAGACTAGATTTGTATGGGGTTTTTTCTATGTCATATTTGTTTAACATCTAACAATAATTCCCATTTTCTGGAAGGCAAGATTTGCATGTTAATTGTCAGGTATTTTGCATAGCTTCTCATAAATTGTAAACTACACTTGTGGATGTTGATCTCAGTATATTATTGCATTTCTTTTTTATATATACATATACATATATATATATATATATATATATACACACACACACACACACGCACACACGCATGCACTAAATAACAGAACAACATACATGTATGTAGATAATAATAAATTTAACATTGAAAAAAGACCCTGTATAAACAAAACCAGTTTTGTGAGTGTCCCATCGATTAAATTTACTCAATGTGTATTTTCATAATGACACCCAGTTACAAATAGGATCCTGGAAAGAATGGGAACTTGCTTGAAAAATTATATATACATGTATATATATATATATATATATTATTTGTTTCCCCATTGTATTGTATTGTATATTATTCTTGCATGTTATGTACACCACGTGTGTGTTATGAGATTGTTTTGGATTGGAATCTCAATTCATGTAGCATATGACTTAATTATTGACATTTTTATAAAGAAGACACATTTTGTCATGAAATTGTCTCATTGCTTCATCCAGCATTATATATTTGTTCTATAGCTAAAGTAAAGATAAAAATGCTTTACTACCCGAGTGCAACGCAGTATTGTTAAAAAAAGAGATCGAGAAAGATTTTGAAAAAGTTTTTATGTCTGAAGTTATTATTGTTACATGTGGTAACCATGGTTATCA
>JAECMU010011897.1:0-17813 GCA_016106625.1 Dracogyra subfuscus
ATGGAATATATCCCAGTGAAAAAAACGTTCACCTGATGCACGGTCAGTTTAGGATCGATCCTCATGGGTGGGTTCATTAGGCTATTTCTCGTTTCAGCCAGGGCTCGTCAAATGCGGTAACAAAGATTGTGGTATGTACTATCCTGTCTGTGAGATGGTGCTAATTAAAACTAGTAAATCAGCATCAGGTTTCCTCTTTAAAGGGACATACTGTAGTTTTTAAACACTAACACATATTTTTAACTATTATAACCATTTTTGATAACTTACATCATACTTTACTTACATTTTATTATTTAGATTATCAGTTTCCATACATTCCAAGTGTTTTTGGTCATCCTGGTGCTTTTAATATCACAAAATGCATTTCTCATATTTTTTTAAATGCGTGTGGTCTGAGAAGTAACAGTTATGGAGTCGAGTTTTAGTCTAATTTTAGAGTGTATTTCATCATTACAAAGTCGGAGACTCATGTTACACTCAAATGTAACTTTATCTAAATGTGTTAGTAGGTTTGTAGACTAACAAACTTTAGTGTTAATTTTCACAGGTTGAAACTAGGGTCTGTCCCTTTAATTATCTTTGTAGTCCTTAACCATGATGCCATATAATCATAATTAAAAATGTCTTGTGTTATTAAATAATTTTTGTTTGTTCTTTCACTATGTGCATGCAGTGACCCAAGTGGTATAATGATTAAGCTATTGGCCTTACGAAAGGGATAGCACACACACCTGATACTGGCTCCCATCAACATAACAGAATAGAACAGAATAGAACAGAATTGATGTTTAACAACACCCCAGCAGAAAAAAATACATTGGCTATTGGGTGTCAAACTATGAAAAATGCAAAATGCAAAAAGAATGTGATGATCAACATCAAAATAAAAATGCAATGGTTAAATAAAAAGTGTAAAGAACTGTGCAAGAAATACAAATATCACAGATAGGTAATATTAAAATTTAGACTAAAATTCTTTATCACGTAGAAATTCTAATAAAAGTTCTGGGTCCAGTTTTACGAAGCAACCTTAGCGCTAAGATCCTCTTTAGTGCATAATGTTGATACACACTTAAGGCAATCCTAGAGCTAAGATCGCTTCGTAAAACAATGCCCTGGATGGAATCGAAATGATTTCACCACATATCCTTGTCCAAATATATATTTTCTAGTTTCTTTGAGACGATTGCACTTCACCAAAGTCAGAGTACACTGACAGTGCTCACACTGAGGTGGAGGATCTTTCTTCAAGATAAATGAATGTGTCAAGTATGTGTAACCCATGCAAAAAGTGCATGTGATCGGAAATGTCAAACTGTCTACTATTTTGTATGTTTAGATTTTTCATGCTTATGTCAAATTATGGTTCAAGCAAGCTGTCCTGAGCACACATAGTATAGTGGTCTTATACCTAGACCACAGAGTACACTCTTCTCTGGGTAGCAGTTGGTACCAGGAGGCGAAATTAATACCTACCAGCTTTACGTCTGATGGCTTAACCATTACAATACCAATGCCAGTTCAAACCAAACTTGGGTGTAGCAATCCTACAAACTGGATAGGAAAAAAGAAGTATTGTCCTAGGTTGTATCTAGTCAAAGCATGAGACAGCAACTTACAATCATGGCATTATCAAAACTTCCTTTGGATTATGTATGGTACAGAGATACAAAAAAAAGAAAGAAAGAAATGTTTTATTTAATGACGCACTCAACACATTTTATTTACAGTTATATGGCATCAGACATATGGTTAAGAACCACAGAGATACTAAGAGAGGAAACCCACTGTCGCCACTTCATGGGCTACTCTTTCCAATTAGCAGCAAGGGATCTTTTATATGCACCATCCCACAGACAGGATAGCACATACCACGACCTTTGATTTTTGTTTGTTTGTTTGTTTAACGACGCACTCAACACATTATAATTACGGTTATATCGGCGTCGGACATATGGTTATGTCGAGAAAAATCCCAGTGGTTAGCTGACGGGGATCGATCCCAGACCGACCGCGCATCAGGCGGGCACTGTACCACTGGGCTATGCTACCCGCTACGACCTTTGATATACCAGTCGCGGTGCACTGGCTGTGACGAGAAATAGCCCAATGGGCCCACCGGCGGGGATCGATCCCAGACCGACCGCGCATTGAGGGAGCGCTGCACCACTGAGCTACGTCCCGCCCCGGTACAGAAATAAAAGCTTGAATGTGTTAATGGAAGTTCACACAATAAGTACTGTGAGATACACTAATAAGATTGGAAATGAACTTTAAAAAATTAAGCAATTTGTTTTCACAAATTATTTTTCCACTATATGCAGACTTATTTTTATTATTTTAACACCCAAAATGTCCTACCATAGACTGAACCAGAATGGAGATTCATCCAATTTCAATTGAAATTTAAAAAATATATCATTAACTGCTTAAATTTTGGGAGGTGGGAAAGGGGAGTTTAGGACCAATGACATGAAATGACCTAATAACCTCTCCACACTATATACATTTTTAAAACTGATTTGTATCCATCCCCAGAAGCCAAATCAAAAGCTTATAAATAAAAAACAACAAAATAAAATCACATATTACAATTTTAATGATTTAAAATTTAATCATGTGGCCACTTTTTGAAATTGTTCCAATGTAAATCACCAATATTAAAGTCTTGTGTAGCCTTGAACTCTGAACTTTGCATCTGCTTAACAAGGTCAGTGGCACGAGGGTCGATGAGGGCATTGATTTGAAGCTCTTCTATGACACGGTCGAAGTTAGATGAGTCCACGAAGTTGGCAGATATGGCAACGGATGTCTCCAGATTGGTGACATGGTGAGGGCAACCCGCAGGAACAAACAACAAGTCTCCTAGAGACACAGGAAAAAAATTACATTAAAAGGACATTCCTGAATTTTCAGCCATTTTAAAGATGTGATTGACTAACAGAGATATTTTAACGATTGTAATTACATATCAAATATATTTTTCTGCATAATATGTTAGTGGCTGTATATTAAACATGTTTCTGATCATTCTAATATTTCTACTACATTTCATTTTATTTCCTAAACTATATTTTTCCGTACGTACAAAATTATGTGAAGACAAAATCCAGTTTGGGCTTCTTAAAAATATTAAGACGACCAGAAAGACATTGAATATACAGACACTGATATTCTATACACCAAAGTATATTTAATATGTAAGTTTAATTGTAGAAATATTTTATTAGTTAGAAACATCTTACAATATAGCAAACTCAGGAATGTCCATTTACATTAAAATTTCAGAAATAATAACAAATTTGAAACCAAAATATACAACAATTTGATAACATTTTATTTAGTAATTTTAGTTAAACTAAGTAATGTATTGTTAATTTTTTTTAGAAATGATCTACTAAACAGAAAACTCAAAACAAATTTAAAGTTTATTTTAAGAATGAAGCAGAAAAAGAGACCATCTTGGATATATAACCAAAACGTTTATCCTCAAATGCAAAACAATGGGGAAATACTATTTGATTGGTTGTTTACATCAAACACCAGGGTATGTGATATCCTATCTGTGAAATTTTTTTAACATAATGGATCCTTTGTTTGCTAATGAATTGTTTTAGCAGGTTGTACTTAAAACAAATTCTTTGGCTGTTTGAAAAATTTGGCTAATCACTATAGCTGAAAGTCAAGATAAGCATGGTAAGTAAACGTTTTATCAATAAAAACATTTCACAGTGGAGATTTCAATTAAACTATTGAAGTATTACAATATGTCAGCAAACCTGGCTGAAGAATACACTCGATCGGGTGTGTCAGAGATAGAAGTGGAAAGCGTTCCAGGTCTGGCTTTGTGACGTCCACTTCAAACGTGGGATCCATCGACTGCAGTAGTTGTGGATAAAGAAGACATTGATCTTCAGCAGGGTACAATATCCACCTGAAACATCAATCACCAGTTGTTGCATGATAGCTTGTTGGTTTCAATGCATGATGGGGTGTGACATAGCCAAGCGGTAAATCAATTGATAGATCGCAGTCAGTTTAGGATCAATCCCTGTCGGTGGGCCTATTGGACTATTTCTCGTTCCAGTCAGTGCACCACAACTGGTATATCAAAGGTCATGGTATGTGCTATCCTGCCTGTTGGATGGTACATAAAAAAAGATACCTTGCTACTAATGGAAAAAGTGGCGTTTTTCCTCTTCAAGACTAAACGTCAAAATAACCAAATGTTTGATATCCAATAGCTGCCGATTATTAAATCAATGTGCTCTAGTGGTTTTGTTAAACAAAACAAGTTGTAACTTTGTATTTCATGATATAATTATAACCACCATTTCATTTTCAATTCAATTTATTTTCGTGCTTATATCCAATTAAGATTCAAGAGCGCTGTCCTGGGCACACACCTCAGCTATCTGGGCTGTCTGTCCAGGACAGTGGGTTAGTTGTTAATTGTTAGTGGTTAGTGAGAAAGAAAAGGTTGTAGTGGCCTTACACCTACCGACTGAGTTGTTAAAACCTGCTCTTGGTGGGAACCGGTACCGGGCTGCGAACCCAGTACCTACCAGCCTTATGTCTGGTAGCTTCACCATGATGCCAATGAGGCCAGTTATAGCCACCAAGCGATGGTGCATTAAGGAATTGCTCATTGAAGGATGGTCATTAGCCATAACAAAAGTAATTCTAAATTAGTTATTTTATTTCCTGTCCTGGACAGGGAAACCAGCTGAGGCCGGTATCCACTCCCAAGACAGGCATGCGCTACAACAGCTTGCTCTGAATGTGGACGTTAAAAAAAAAATCTTCCTTCCTTAGTTATTTTAGCCAGTACCAGTGCGTACTTCTTTCGACCCTGAAAGAGAGCCATCCAGAAGTTAGATCCGAACGTGTCCACGTGAAGTTCACTTGTCAGTCCAGCTGCCGCTATGAAGAGACTGGGCCAGGTGTCTCGATACTGACTGCCTGGAGCTAACCTCTGTAGATAGTCTCCTGAAATCAACAAACGTGGAGAGGAAATTAATGTTGTCTTAAAGGTTCTGTCCAGAGTTTTCTGCTATTGTTATGATGTGGGCGACTAACAGAGATGTGACAAAAATGACATATTTAATTATTTTAAATTTGTTTAAAATATCAGTGGCTCTATATTGCATGTGTTTCTGATCATCCTAGTGTTTGTAGTTATACTACATGTATATCAAATTTGATTTTATTTCCTACTATATATTTATACAGAGTATGACAAATATTTTGAAAAGTCACTAGCCACAGGGCTAGTGGGTTTGTGAAAAACCACTAGCCCACCCAGATAAAGCACTAGCCCAAATTCCTGATCAATTATAACTGGATTTTTATATACTTTTTGTAACATTACACATTTACGAGTATAACAGTAAAATAAAACAAACAATTAATTGTATAATTAAATCATGTTGTAACTTTCAGTTTTTTGTTGTTTTGTACTTTGGTTTTTTATCAAGTGTGACCCATCATTATTGTTCCGTTTTCGCTTTTGCCCTCACCCCAGTGAAAAATAATTAAGCAAACTCATGGTTGATATCTAATCTCATAATTATTAAAATAATTAAATTTAAATGAGGGTACGACACGGTAATAGATGGTTCAATGTATTCGGTAGTGGGTTATGCATTTATGTCCCCGGGAATGGTGATGTCTATTACTCAAATACAGCGCATCATCCCGGGCCGATACAAAATAATATAACGGCGACGTCTAATCCGTTGTTAATTGATGAACAAAAAGGTACCGACTTGTATCGGCAGCTGTGATGCCTTATCCAGACCCCTACACGTAATACTATTAGACCAAGCAGAGTGCGGTTACCATTAAAGTACATTGTTTTCCTGATTGCCAATAACCACATGTCCGCGAAGTGTTAAATTAGAAAACAATAGGTAAATAAAACAAACACTGAAATGCAAATCATGACTGGGGTTTTACTTGATTGAGATAATATAACCCTGTCATCGCTATTTGTGATTTCCAAGTTTTAGCCTCAAACATTTTTGCGAGATTAACTACCACGTGGCGTATCCAACCAATCAAAACACGCATGTCATTAGACTTATTTCCTGTGCCAGAAACTTCAAAGGGAAAAGTAAACAATGCATGCTGTAACTGTGGCGATGTAGAGATAGAATGTTACTGCAGTTTGCAGACCTAGTTCAAGTAGATCATTATTATATACTGATTTCGATGTTGATATTATTCGATGACAAACGTCACAATTGAATTTATTAATTGAAAGAAAAAAAAACCTCACACGATCGAGTGATAAGGAGGGGTGGAAACCACTAGCCCGCAGGGCTAGTGGTTTTGCGTTTCTCACTAGTCCGAACTTAAAAACCACTAGCCACGGGCGTCGGGCTAGCGGATTTGTCGAACTCTGATTTATAGAATCTATCACCGTTGTCAGGTATAGATAAGAGAATTCCAACCCAAGGAACAAAACATTTTGTTCCGCGGATTGAAATTCCCTTATCTACACCTGACAACAGTGATTGATTCTTTTTCTTGCCCACTTAGTATCTAAAGCAAAAATACACATACTTGTTACTTTTATATTGCCATTCTTGGCCGACTGTAAACATGGAGTCTACAGACTCCTTTAACCATACGCGCTAAAGAGTAGTCCCACTGGACAAAATAAAATAATAATAATTTCACGATTAAGTTCAAATTTTTTATTTCATTAACATAACCTTTTGGAGGATTGTAAAAATAAAAATAATACAACATGAATTGGCAGCTTCGCCAATAAATAATTCAACAAAGTTATGAAAAATATTAGCTGTGACGTCACTTGATGTTGTTTACATCGTCATGGGCTTTCGCGGTCAATGTGATGGTCTTCGAGCGTGTTACATGAGACAGGAAAGTTGATTTACATATTTTTGATAATGAACAATATGCAACATGAAATGGCATTTTGGTGAGAGAAAAAACACACAAGTCAAGTGAACAGTTTGCATGTCGTTGTTTTCCAGTTATAAGTAGCCTCATCCGCGTATGTAGAAATCGTCTATACCTGTGGGTAAGATAGATTTATCTAGCACCCCGTGGGTAAGATAGATTTATCTAGCACCGTGCAAAAGCTGGATAATCTGGTCTAGTGGACAATAATTATTCGTACATACAAACAAAATTATTGGAAGACCAAATCCAGTTTGGGCTTCTTGATAAACATTACGATAACTAGAAACTCCCTGCATATATAGACTCTGATATTCTAAACAAGAAACTGTATTTTAAGTGTTAAAAAATATTTTGTTGATCGGGAAGGATGAAAGGAAATGGTTTATTTAATGACGCACTCAACACATTTTATTTATTGTTAGTCGGAAACATCTTACAATGATGCAACCTCAGGACAGCCTCCTTAACAACACCCCAACACATCTTTAAACAACAATGCATGGTTAAAGGATTTATCCAGGGTTTTTTGCCAAGGTCCCCTGTCTGATGGAATTGGGAATATTAGCGTGAGGAAATCATACTTGGAACATTTTGTCAGGCTCTGAATGATGCACTACAACACTGTTAAAATAATTTATTACAACAGATATAGATTAAATATACAATGAAACTCCTCCAAACCGGACACCCTCTTTACCAAGCAAAATGTCTGGCTTTAAGAGGTATCCAGTTTACAGAGGTTCTCTTCAATACATATATTCAGTAAGGGGCTGTGAAAAAGGTCCAGTTTTGACTGAATTCCGGTTTACAGAGGGTCCAGTTTGTAGAGGTTTCTCTGTATATACTGGGAACTTTTACTATAGAAATTGTGTATTTTCAGTGCCACTTTCTTTTGAGAAGGGGCCAATCTTCGGAATCACATTATGGCTGGTAAAATCCCTGTGGTTATTGCATCACATTAAACCGGCCTCAGTGGTGTAGTGGTAAAACCTTCAGACTTAAAAGACTGGTTGGTACTGGGTTGGTATACCGGCACCGGTTTCCACACAGAGCGGTTTTAACGACTCAATGGGTAGGTGTAAGGCCACTGCACCTATTTCTCTAGGAGCTACCTTTCGATCAACAAAGTCAAATCAACCAATTAGCTCCATTTTTATGAACCATTCTAAATTATGTGTCAAAATTACCTTCCAGAAATTAAGCAACTAGCCTGATAAAACACACTTACCAGCAAAATATTTTGGAATAGTAAGCTCTTCTGCCAAGGGCAGACAATGCTGTGGCAGACTCCAGTCAAACAAGTACAGGTCAAGGTCACCATCAGCACTGATCACATTATCAAGAAAGTCCTTAACCTTCATACTTTTGGCATCCTCCAGTCTGGCCCATTCCACAGAGTCGGTCACTGGTTTCTTCAGTACAGCTGAGCAGTCTCCTATAAATAAATTATTTATTAATAGGAGTCTAATTGTTATAATAATTATCAGTCATTTATAAATGTGCTTGCCTAAGGTGTGTTGGTTCAGAGGATAGCTATAAGAGACAAGCACCTGTCACAGGATAGCTATAAGAGACAAGCACCTGTAACATGATAGCTATAAGAGACAAGCACCTGTAACATGATAGCTATAAGAGACAAGCACCTGTAACATGATAGCTATAAGAGACAAGCACATGTAAGAGGATAGCTATAAGAGACAAGCACCTGTCACAGGATAACTATTAGAGACAAGCACATGTAACAGGATAGCTATAAGAGAAAATCCCCTGTCACAGAATAGCCATATGAGACAAGCACTTGTCACCGGATAGCTATAAGACATGTACCTGTCACAGGATAGCTATAAGAGACATGCACCTATCACAGGATAACTATATGAGACAAGCACATGTCACAGGATAACTATAAGATACATGCACCTGTCACAGGATAGCTATATGAGACAAGCACCTGTCACAGGATAGCTATAAGATACATGCACCTGTCACAGGATAGCTATAAGATACATGCACATGTCACAGGATAACTATAAGAGAAAAGCCCTGTCACAGGATAGCCATATGAGACAAGCCCCTGTCACAGGATAGCTATAAGATACATGCACCTGTCGCAGGATAGCTATAAGATACATGCACATGTCACAGGATAACTATAAGATACATGCACCTGTCACAGGATAGCCATAAGATACATGCACCTGTCATGGGATAGCTATAAGATACATGCACCTGTCACAGGATAGCTATAAGATACATGCACATGTCACAGGATAGCTATAAGAGAAAAGCCCTGTCACAGGATAGCCATATGAGACAAGCCCCTGTCACAGGATAACTATTAGAGACAAGCACCTGTCACAGGATAGCTATAAGAGACAAGCACCTGTCACAGGATAGCTATAAGAGACAAGCACCTGTCACAGGATAACTATTAGAGACAAGCACCTGTCACAGGATAGCTATAAGAGAGAAGCCCCTGTCACAGGATAACTATAAGAGACAAGCACCTTTCATGGAATCTAGCTTAGTCGGTAGAGCACTCACCTGGGGTGCTTGTGTCAAAGGATCAAACCACCTCAGTGGACCCTTTTTCAGCTATCATAAAATCTTTATTAAAATAGTTTTCGTACATTGTACTTTGATTGATTCACCAAAACAAATTCTTGCGATTCACTGTTGCCCGAGATCGCCAATATCTCGATCGGATATATCTATATTTTTGCCCGTTGTAACTACATAAAAGATGAGTCGGCTTATACATCATATCAGCCATCTTGTACCAGATATTGAGGGGAAAACTAAGGGGTCATCCACAAAGTCGGTTAATACACAGCAATATACGGTCAATATGGTTTTCCATCAAACTCTTGATGGGCATAAATGTAGTTCAACTTTTATATGGTGGTTTAAATATTATTTAACAGATAATTGCAATAATAAACACAACCTAGTCCATTCTTTTTATAAGTTGTGATATCTGTAATAAAATGTAGTTTCTAATAATGTATTAGGAATTACAGAATGAACATGCATGTGAGGACAAAATATCAGCGGTCATAAAAATACTTAATGACCGTTAGATCACATGACACATTTGGTACCAAATACTGATGAAATGTTTCTCAAATAAAATATAATGTTTATTGTGTGTATCAACAATCTAATGGACACTTGTATGGGACTTAATACAGGCTGTAAAAAATACTTATTAAATAACGCAATGGTAAAGTTTTGAAGCCGAGATTGACCAACCCGTTTTCGTTAGTATCCTATTTCCATACATGTTGATATTTTATTGTATTTCCTAAGAGATTTTTTGCTGACTCTGTGTATTGGCCGACCCCTCTTCTCATGATGGTATTTAGAGGCTTGAAAAGTCAGCTACTACACAGTGATATACTGTACATTAATGAATATGTTACGGAAATGATTCAAGTCTAATTATGTGAAATATTTGCTTTGAACAGTTTGTTTTGGACCAACCATCATCCCAAGTTGTTCCTACATGTGATTTGATGATCCTGTATGCATCTGCATGCAGGATATGATCTGGACAAAGATTTAATGTTATATGCAGCAGACTTTGAAAAGTAGGTCACAGTGACCTGGTAATACTACACAGCATACCGCCACACCAAGATGTTCTTACATGTGAGGTTTGATGGTCCTGTATGCAAGATATGGTCTGGACAAGGATTTACTGTTATGTGCAGAGGACCGTGAAAAGTAAGTCCCATAAACCAAGTAATAGTAAACGACACACCACCATCTCAAGCTATTCTTACATGTGATTTTTGATGGTCCTGTATGCATCTGTATGCAAAATATGGTCTTGACAAGGATTTACCGTTATGTGCAATAGACCATAAAAAAGTAGGTCACAGTGACCTAGTAATAGTACACAACATACTGCCATCCCAAGTTGTTCCTACACCTGATTTTTGATGGTCCTGTATGCATCTGTATGCAAGATATGGTCCAGACAAGGATTTACTGTTATGTGCAGTAGACCATGAAAAGTAGGTCACAGTGACCTAGCAATAGTATGCGACATACCACCTTCCCAAGTTGTTCCTACATGTAAGGTTTAATGGTCCTGTATGCATCTGTAAAGATATGGTCTGGACAAGAAAACATTAATAGACGGACATACGGACAATGCTATACCATAATACAACCCATCATAGATGGACATATAACAAAGTACATTGGTATGCCATGCGATATAACTTATTATTACTCAGTCTGACCTGCAACATCTTTAATATGCTGTAGAGTCCATAGACTGCGTGTCATCTTCTCTGCCATGTCTGTGATAATAACCGGAGTCCTGGTCTTGGCATACTTCATGTAAAACTCTTCAACAGTTAGTTCATTTGATGATACCCTGCTAACCTGATTCAAAGACAAAGATGTCACCTTAACACATTAATTAAATAGAAGGACAAACACTGCAGTAACTTTCAAATTTAAAAATACATACAGGTGAACAAATAACACATTAAAAATAAAATATTGTTCTTAATTCTGTTGTACAAATATAATTATGGGATTTAAAAAACATGTTTTCAGACTCATACATTTGTCATACAAGTTTTTAAATTTCAATAATAACATGAATATTTCATTGCTGAATGTGTTTTAAGTGCAGTTGACTTGAAATACAGAGTAAAATGCAAATGATTGATTCAATGGGATCACTAGCACTGAGAAAACATCCCAGACAATGCTAAAAAAAAGTATATATCGGCATTGGACATACGGTTATGTCAAGAAAAACCTCAGTGGTTAGCTGATGGGGATCGATCCTAGACTGACCGCGCATCAGGCGGGCACTGTACCACTGGGCTATGCTGCCCGCTTCCCCAGTTTTAATTAACTACTTGCACATTTCCAGTGAAGTAGCATTATAGATATAATTATCTTTGTGTACACATTATTTAAATTCCAAAATATTTTATTTTTTTCATATCTGTGCATATTTTAACATCCAACAAAAGACAATGGACCTCTAATTACCATATTTATGTAATTATAAACGTTTTTCTTTCTGTATATCCAATGTGTTTGTGGGGGCAGGACATAGCCCAGTGGTTAAGTCCCCATTGGTGGGTCCATATTGCTATTTCTCGTTCCAGCCAGTGCACGACGACTTGTATATCAAAGGTTGTGGTATGTACTGCCCTGTCTGTGGGACAGTGCATATAAAAGATCTGTTGCTGCTAATCGAAAAGAGTAGCCCATGAAGTGGCAACAGCAGGTTTTCCCTCTCAATATCTGTGTGATCCTTAACCATATGTCTGATGCCATATGACCGTAAAATAAAAATGTGTTGAGCACATCATTAAATAAAACATTTTCCTTCCTTCCAATGTGTTTTTGTGTTTTGTTTAATGACGCATTCAACACATACCGGCGTCGGACATATGGTTATGTCGAGAAAAAAACCCAGTGGTTAGCTGACGGGGATCGATCCTAGACCGACCGCACATCAGGCGGGCACTGTACCACTGGGCTATGCTGCCCGCTCCTTCCAATGTGTTTGCCGTCACCAAAAAGGCTTTGTTAGCATCTCTTACAATGGAAGCAAAGGCAGGGCTCTCCCTTTAAAAACAGACATGTCAATATTATTTCCTATGTGAATCCAACCTGTGTTGCAGAAGGCAGAAGTAACTCTGATGGAAGAAGAGTCATCATTCTCTTCTGTTTCTCTTTGATGTCCCGCTGTCGGTTTACTTTCTCTACCATCCACTGGTACCGACAATCTGTCTAACAGAAATAAACACATTATGGGTATGTGGTAATTAACGTAAGGCCCACTATCCATCAATGCGATTTTGTACAAGTTTATCAATGCTGAAAAGATGCATAACCGGACTACCAACAGATACTGACAATTTAACAAATGAAATGCCTGTTATAGGTGGGTTATTATTACAATGACCCATTTCTCATTTGTTAAATTGTTGGTGTGTGTTGGTGGTATGAGTACGGTATGCATCTTTCCAAAACATAAGCCTCATATCTGACTTCATTATTCCTTTATGGAAATTTGCATAAAAATTCGAACAGACAGGAAGTGAATCTGATTGGTCAGCCAATTTGAAAATGTTTGGTGATCTGAATGGTTAACAGACTGGAAATGCTGAGAGTCGTTAGTTGATGGCATTTAGAACTATATAAAAAAATGAATCGATACATAAGAATTTGGAATAATTTGTCATAACATTTTGTAATCGGCAGCTAGAGGAGTACCGTTTTAACACCTGGGCGATTTAAAACGTGAGTTTGCATGTTAAGTATTATGCAAATGTGATGTGTCCAACTTGGTCACAATATCTTCCTGTTACATACATAGATATAAACCCAACCTCAAGGTCAGATGTTTTGGACTACATGTACATGCCAATTGAAAGAATATGCCTGTATGTTTATAGATACATGTATGTTCTGTTACGACTAGTACATCAAACATGATTCAATACGCACTCACCATCCTCGGATGTGTTGTAGTTAAGCCATTGGACACAAGGCTGGTAGGTACAGGTTTCACAGCCCGGTACCGGCTCCAACCCAGAGCACATTTTAACAACTCAATGGGTAGGTGTATTTTTATTTTTATTTTTATTTTTTTAACGACGCACTCAACACATTATAAATACCGTTATATCGACGTCGGACATATGGTTATGTCGAGAAAAAAACCCAGTGGTTAGCTGACGGGGATCGATCCTAGACTGACCGCGCATCAGGCGGGCACTGTACCACTGGGCTATGCTGCCCGCTGGGGTAGGTGTAAGACCACTACACCCTCTTCTCTCTCACTAACTACTAACAACTAACACACTGTTCTGGACAGACAGCTCAGATAGTTGAGATGTGTGTACAGGACAGGGTGCTTGAACCGTACTTGAATACAAGCATCAAAATAAGTTAAAAATAAAATAAAACCCGCACTGTGTGGATCAAGGCTGACTGCAGTCTCAAGATGACGGGCAGCACTATCCAGATCTCCGAGTCTCTCTTCAACCGAGGCCAGAGCAGCAGAGACACCAGCAGTTGTCTGCCCTTGTTTTAGTGATTTCTTTAGTCTGTGCTTTTCACTTGAAAGAAATGTCTTTCCTGCTTCTGTCCTGTGAAAAAAACAGAAGAAGAAATTATCCTTTGCTTTTCATTTGATAGAAATGTTTTTTACACTTCTGTCCTGTGAATAATTGTTGTCTGCTTTTCATTTGATAGAAATGTTTTTCCTGCTTCTGTCCTGTGAAAAAAACATACAAAAAATTGTCCTCTGCTTTTCATTTGATAGAAATCTTTTTCCTGCTTCTAACCTGTGGATAAAATAAAACAAAAATTTGTCCTCTGCTTTTCATTTGATAGAAATGTTATTCCCTCTTATGTCTTGTGGAAAAAACACAACAAGAATTTGTCCTCTGCTTTTCATTGACAGGAATGTTTGTCCTGCTTCTGAACTGTAAAAAAAAAACTTAAATAAATTGTCCTCTGCATTTCATTTGTAAGAAATGTCTTTCCCTCTTATGTCCTGTGGAAAAAAAAAAAAATTGTCCTCTGCATTTCATTTGCAAGAAAGTTTTTTCTGCCTCTGTCCTGTGGAAAAAAACAACAGGCAATTAAAGTCGCTGTCCTGTATTATTATGAAATGTAAAACAGATTCAGCTATTAAAGTTTTTATGCCGTTAAATTATACATTAATTGCAAATTCTGGTTTGATTCATTGTGCTTCTGGTTGTCATGGTTTTTACATTAGATCAAAATGCATTTTACCAGTTTCTTGAGTACAGAGAAGGAAATCGGAGATGTGTCCTTAAAAAAACTAATTACAATCTCATCAACATTGCTATTTCATTATTATATTTTTAATTTTTGAAAGGGAGATAAAAAGATAAAATAAGATATTGTAACATTCAAGTGAGCAGATTACAAATTACACTGTATAACATTAGTTTAAGTCAAAAGCATATGGCTGTGAAAACAACTTCAGCTAAATGTGTTTAGTGAATATTTAAGCCATATTTGATTTCAAAAACAGAATTAGCTAGAAACAGTTGGAATGTTTTTTTTTTTCTAGCAATGCAAATGGCAAACACTATCTTAAAAACATGTTTCTGTTTTGGAAGAAAAACATGTTTTTCATTGAGCACTGTGTTGAGGCTTAGGGCTGTTCAACTACTGATCACAAGTGGGGAGGGGACTGAGTTACCATAATTATTACTTTATGCCCGATAGGACTGCTACAAATTTTACATTGGATGGTAAACAAAAAATTGCCTTCGGCCTCTCACATGTCATTATGAACAGACAGCCCAGTGGTAAAGTACTTTCCAAATTCCTGATATGTGACCGATCTAGGATCGATCCCCATCAATGTGCCCATTGGACTGATTCTCATTCCAGCCAATGCTCTACAATTGGTGTAACAAAAGTGATGGTGTGTACCATCCTATCTGTAGGATGATGCATGCTGCCAATCAAAAAACTGTTCTTGTTTCTTGACTTCTATATTTCATCAGTCAGTGGGCCCATTGCGCTATTTCTCGCTCCAGCCAGTGCACCACGACTGGTACATCAAAGGCTGTGGTATGTGCTATCACGTCTATGGGATAGTGCACATAAAAGATCCCTTGCTGCTAAACGAAAAGAGTAGCCCATGAAGTGGCAACAGCAGGTTTCCTCTCTCAGTATCTTTGTGGTCCTTAACCATATGTCTGACGCCATATAACTGTAAATAAAATGTGTTGAGTGCATCATTAAATAAAACATTTCTTTCCTTCTTTCTTTCTTTCTATATTTGATCAATTCTGGATCAGGCCTTAGAATGTGTTCAACATTCATGAGTTCTTACCTGGATAGCCAGTAGAGTAGTGTGTTTGGGTTTGTCGACTTCGGGAGATTCTTGTCAGTGAACAACTTCCTACCTTGATGCCGCCACCATCTTGCCAGAGCGGCTTCAGCAAAATCTACATTATCAAGTCGCTGCTTTTTCTCTTCATTGTGCACATCAAGTGATTTCCTTTTTCTTCTTTCCATGACAACATCATCATCACTTGCTTCTATAGTCGATATACCTAAGAAAGAACTGTTTGTTTTGTTGAAACATGTGCTGAATGTTGTATTGTCTGATTCTGTATCTTCCCTGCCTTGAGACTCTGTTACTGGCCATTCACTAATCAGTTCAACATCGTTACAAGGTGCTTCCGTTCTAGACTCCATGTTACAGGTTTAATAAAAGTGATGATTTCTTAGCAAATGTTTAATTCTGCTTGTCATTTCAATGCACTTTGCCCTGAAACATAAGGAAATCATTAAATCTCTTTAATATAAATTTAACCTAGATGTATTTAGAATAGAACATTTAAATATTTCACGGGGGGGCAAGGGGGGCACCTTCCTACACTTGTGCATTTTTAGTTCATCAAGATTAACCTCACGTGCAAGCACAATGGTGAGCATTTTATGTTTCTTCCCACAATTATTCAGTTTATGTTAGCTACTATCATCAGTCGATAAAATGATAGATCTAGATATCATATAAAGTATTATAATTGTTTAAAACATTTTTCATTTAAAGTTAACCATGATTGGCCATTTAGATTGAGAAGCAGAAATCAGTCCTTAGTTTGTGAAAATTGTAGGCAAATGGAAAATTGCACACCTCAATATGCCAAGGTGAGTGAAAAATCACTCTCCAAAATAAATAAAATAGGCAACGTACCTCTGACTGGATTTTGACTTGTACACCTACAAAATTGTCTATCAAACCAGTATTTCCCCGATTTGTTCAACAAAGAGAAATACCAGTTTAATGACTATATGAAAGCCACTGCCATGTTTTTACTTTATATTGTTTTAATAAAAGGACCTTCCTATCAGCTAAATAAGCTGTGAAAATTGTAGATTTTTGTAAACAGTGGAAATAAATATATTCATCTATTTTATGTGCCCCGTTTGTTGAGTGTAACGTGCGCTGCTTTTCACTCGTCAAGATTGAAATTACGTGCACTGTATGAGTGCAATTGCACCTGTGCACCTTAAAAAGCAAGGTCTGAGAAATGTTTTATTGAATGATACATCAGCACAGGGTTTTTTGTTGTTGTTTTTTTTTGGTTTGTTTAACGACGCACTCAACACATTATAATTATGGTTATATAGGCGTCGGACATATGGTTATGTCGAGAAAAAAACCCAGTGGTTAGCTGACGGGGATCGATCCTAGACCGACCGCGCATCAGGCGGGCACTGTACCACTGGGCTATGCTGCCTGCTCAGCACAGGGTTTCTGCCAGAGGGTAAAATGGGTATGGAGACATACACAAATTATAATTTTTTAAGTTAACATTTTGACAAAATTAATGATTCTTATCATTATTGCATGATTGTCTTAACCCTAACCTAAATATAACCCATTTTGTTTGTTGGGGAGGCCCCTCTTGGTCCCTCTTAACCCCTGATGATTGTGGCTGCATTCAGTTTTATAGCACCATACCCAACATTTTCTTTCTGGCAGAATCACTGTTGATAGTACAATGAATATCAACACCAATGCCCCGCAACTCATTCCGATTATTTTAATGAACATGGTATGAAAATTGCATGATTTGGGATAGAGTTCGACCGGTACCAGTACCCATTTATATCAAACCCTAAAATTAAAACTAACCCTAACCCAGAGCTTCTAGAATTTTATAAAAATCCACTAGCCATGGGATCAGTGATTTTAAAAATGTACTAGCCATGATTAAAAATTCACTAGCCCTACTTTATACAAATACAATTTTACTAATGGTAATAATCGGGATATGTCACCTAAAGAGGGAGATAAGAGCTTAAAAATCCTTAGATTGGGGTAAAAAGAGGGT
>JAECMU010011911.1:9374-21355 GCA_016106625.1 Dracogyra subfuscus
TATTAAAAATAATCATGGCCAAAGTGCTCTTTCAACTATAATATAGTAAAAACCCTAAAAACCAGACCACGTAAAACGTTCAGCTTGGTTTAGAAAGGTTCTATCTAGTACATTTGTACTGATATTAAAAAAAGGAGTCTTAAAAAAAGCCTGGTTTTGAGGGGATTCCGGTTTACAGAAGGCCCGATTTTGGGAGGTTTTACTGTAAACAGAATATTTTTTATTTTATTTTTAAATTGAATTGTTTTGCTCAGCAAGCATGTTTATTTTATTCTAATCTACCATGTTCAAAGAGGCAAATTTCAACTTTAATAATGCCACTTTCAGGTGTCTTATGTATATTTGTATACTGGATGGAGAGACCATTTATTTATATTTACAGACTGTGCCATATTTTAAAATTAACTACTTTGTGTGTGTGTGTGTGTGTGTGTGTGTGTGTGTGTTTGTTTGTTTGTTTGTTTATACATGTATATATAGTATTTTATTTGTTTGACAGAACGTCCGGTTTGAACGTTGCACTCATAGCAGAGTTATATTATATATTTGGATAACAGTTATAATTATAGACATGTAGATATCAATTAATCACTAAAATTATTTGGTTTTAATCTTTCTTAACAATAATCTTTTCTTAAAGTATCAAAGCATATACAAATACAACACTAGCTCTTTGAACATTGTTGAAGAAAAAAAATATATATATATACACATGGATAATTTAAGAATTTTTTTCTGAATACATGCTAATAGATGGAACTATTTAAGTATACTTTCTAAAATATATGCTAATAGATGGCATTATATACTTTCTGAATATATGCTAATAGATGAAATTATTTAAGTATACTTTATGAAATTATGCTAATAGATGGAATTATTTACATATACTTTCTAAAATATATGCTAATAGACATTATACTTTCTGAATATATGCTAATAAATGGAATTATTTAGGTATACTTTCTGAATACATGCTAATAGATGGAATTATTTAAGTATATTTTCTGAATACATGTTAATAGACCTATGGAATGTTTAAACAGAAAACTTAATACCTGTATTTGGCTTGTTGGGTAAGATAATTGGAGTCAAATGCTATTTGAATGTTTTCTGTATTATGTGGCAGCAAATATTATATTTTATTGCATTACTGGTAAATTTCATGCGTTCAAACTATACAAAGATGTAAACATTGGTATTACTATTGACAGTAACTGTTACATGATTTACTACATTATTCATTTTGTTTATTCGTTTGTCTGATAGTCCCTCCTTCAATTAATTTACATGTAGGTATTGGCTTTGTTTCTTTTCGCTCGTAGTTTTTATGTGAATATTGAAACTTTTCCCCATTGAGATGGTCATATTATGACATACAAACACTTACATTTTATTAGTCAGAATTATTTATAAGGTTAATTACAGGTAGCACTGTTATAAAGATATTCTCTATGTGCTTAGGGATGGTTTGGTGAATTGGTTGTTAAATGAAATATGTTTTATACATATTCATTTTATTCTGCTTAAAAATCCCAGGAATGTATTAAAAGAAAAAAGAAAAATAATACCTTTGAGATTACCTTATTACAAAAATGATATTTACACTAAATGTGTGTGTGGTTTTTTTTTTTAGAAACATTACTTAACTCAATAATAACCATTCATTTTGTTTTTTAATATGCAGAGATATTTTTAAAAATATTCCTCGTATAGAGTGTCAGTCATAAGACCACAGCCCATACCACGAAGCGATCTTAGGCCTAAGATTACCTTAACTGCACAGCTAACATATGCACTTAAGGTGATCTTAGTGCTAAGATCGCTTTGTGGAACAGGACCTAATTAACTAAACTCTTGCAACTTTGCGATCTCACAATGTAATAATAAAAATACTTTCAAAGAGGATGCTTTGTTGTCTAGCAGAGCCTTAAGAGACCTTTGTGAATTAGGTCCCAGCTCTTTATTAAGCGTTAGCACATTTCTCATTGGATTAAGATTGTTTCTCAAAGGTAATTTATTAGAAATGAACTCAGTTGATTCTGCTATTTTGTGACAATTATTTGTTAGATGGATGTGTCTAAATAATAGGCTTGGTAACAAGCAAAAATATACATTTGTTTTAGCTCCATTTGTGTACAAACTTTAGATTGCTTCAAATTAGTTTGTTTTGTTTAACGACACCACTAGAGTGTATAGATTTTAATTTATTAATCATTGGCTGTCAGATTGTTTAAGACATACAAAGTATTTCGAACTCGGAATTGTACTTTTATTTATAACCTTAAGATCAGAAACTTAGTTGACTAATTCTGTATCTTTGTGTTAATTTATATTAACATCTAATATTTCAAGGTTTTTGCATTAATTAACTAGATCAAAAGTAAACAGGAAAACAAATAAAAACAACTGCATTTAATATGTAAGGCATTTAAAGAGTCCAATGTCTGTTAAACGTTTTATAAACATGAGAACAGTAGATATGGAATAAGATTAAACTAATGAGATATTGTTTTAAAACTTTAGACGTCTTTAATTAATACAGTAAAAATATACAAACAAACAAAAAACATACATTATTTTATAAAGAAAAAATAAATAAATAATAATTTCAGTGTCATATTAAATGCTAAATGCTGAAGAACTGTCCCATTTTTTCCTTCTTTTTTTTCTTTTTCTTTTTTTTCTTTAAACTGGTATACTGTTACACAGAACCTATTGCATGTAGACTGCAAATAACGGCATCCAGCACTAAAATACTTTCTTTAATTGGTATATGTCAGTGTGTTCTGTTCTATTAAGTTTTGAAACCTACATTTTGCTACTTTTTTGTTGTTGTTTTAAAATGTGATTGGGAATGATATGCAAGCTGAGGGTGAAGGTGGGAGGAAAGGGGAGGGGAGGCGGATTTCTTTGCCTTGATCTGCCTCTGAACACAAGACATATGGGCCAGGTTTACAAAAACTGTTTTAATCTTAAACGTGTATATTCTATCTAACAGCATGTGCAGGCTTTGTAAATTCAACCCTATGTATATCTGAGTGACTTTGTCCTTGTATATTATATGTTTTACTGTTTAGATATTCAGACAGAAATACTAATTAAAAGTTAACTAGTTAAACTGGCTCTCTCTCCACAAATGTTAATTTGTGTGCCTTTAATTAGCACTGTGGGTGTTATGTTTGTATGTGTTTACATTATGTCATGGTGTACATTAATAATGTCATTATATACATGTATATGTAAACGTTCAGATACTTGCTCACTTTATTACATCACGGTGTGATGATCGTGAGTAAAGAAATTATTTTTGAAAATAATCATATTATTTGTTGTTAATTATAATGTCGTACCGGTGTATAAATGTTATTCCGTGTGTGCGACTCTACAGTAGGTTTTACGACAGTTTGGTGGATATTCGCTGTCTGCCCACTTTACTGTTTGATGGGATATAGTTTTTTACCCATCAGTTCATTTAATCACTTTTGTACCCTCCATCTTTCATCCCATAAGTGACATTTCAGGTGTGTGACAGTTTGTAGCATGACTTGGAGGTGTGAGGGAAGATAACTATCAAAATATTTAATAATGTGGGTTAAAGGAACTATCCAGAGTTTGTAACCATAGTAACATGTTTCCAAATAATAAATCCCTTTTAAAAACTAAAGATATATATCCAAACAAAAATGCATGCTTGTGGCTAGGTTGTCGCAAGTTAGATACAAGCTTGTTACAAGCTAGTACAAGCAATGCAAGCTATTTGCAAGCTAACATTTGGCTGATGTAAGCTGGTTGGCAAATTCTGCAAGATTGCCTCAATCATGTCTTCATTTGTACAAGGTTGCTGCATGCATATCTTCAACGATGCAAGCTTCCCACAATCATGTCGTCACTTGTGGAAGCTTGCATATGGTTGCTACAAGCATCTCTTGATTTATGCAAGCATGTTTGTTTTCATTTGCGCAAGCATGCATAAGATTGGTGACTAGATATCTTCATCCACATGTTTGCAAGCTTCCTACACGCATGTCATCACTTGTGGAAGCTTGCATAAGATTGGTGACTAGATATCTTCATCCACATGTTTGCAAGCTTCCTACACGCATGTCATCACTTGTGGAAGCATGCATAAGATTGGTGACTAGATATCTTCATCCACATGTTTGCAAGCTTCCTACACGCATGTCATCACTTGTGGAAGCTTGCATATCGTTCATAAATACAGTTTATTGTTTAGAGTATCAGTTTCTGACTGTCGAACGTGTTACTTGATTGAAACATATTTTATTGCCTTTTAAAGAACAAATGTATTAGGTTCAAGTTATACAACTTAATTACTAGGCCTTCTCCATATGAAGTTGTACTTTATGTTTGTAGTAGCTCAAATTTCATTTTACTTCCTAACATAAATGTACTAAATAATCTGGATTTAAAATACAGTTTGAGTCGCTACGGACATTAGGATAACAAGAAACACATTCTGTTTACAGACAATGAGATTGTTTTCTTTTTCTAAGTTTCAATGTGTAACACAGTCAAATCCGCTTATTTGCATGTCAAATTTATGCCAATAACCGGTTTAACCGATTATCTGATGGAGCCAAATTTCCAGATTATAACCAATGGTAAACTTTACAAATGCCTTGTGGACAGTCTATCTTACTCTTCACTACAGAATACTGTCTGAATGCTGATACATGTATGCATTTCATTTGTTTATACATATATTTTAAAATAACAATAAATAAAATTACAGTATAAATGTTTTAAGATCAAATATTTGCATTGTTACAAATCTGCGATTGTGTTTATTGATGCTATGTCTAGCTACTAATATTCACGTTACGGTTTGTTGCACACAGCTTTTCCACAGTTCACACCTATTGTTCTGAGGGGTGTTGAGTATTGAAACTGTGTTACTTGGCAAAGCAAAGTATTACCTGTTAAAAATGCACTGTTAATCGAAAACATGTTACAATGGCTGCAAACTCAGGACAGTTTTTTTAATATTCAGTTTGCATATTTGTCCAGCATGGGTGAAGCATGTTAGATTCGGCTGCATTGGAGTTTTATGGTTTTAAGTTGTGTGAATGACAAGGCCAGATTGAAATGTATTTATCACTGAGAAATGATCATACATTGGTGTAATGTACTGTATTACTCAATGATTTGGCACTTACAAGCCAATTATCTTGAAGGTTCTTTACAAAGTCTGTTTTCAGTGTTAAATTTTGTATTAAATGTTATATTAATACAATTCATTATGGATTTTTTGTTAACAGAGTTAATAATTAAAATAAAATAAAAAAATAAATTATTGGTGAACTTGAAGAAAAGACAAAGTTATAGCAATACCCGTACTTCGGACAGCTAGTATGTGAAGTGCTTGACGTTAATCATGTTTTTAAATTTTGTATTATTATTATTGGTGAACTTGAAGAAAAGACACTGTTATAGCAATACCCGTACTTAGACGGCTAGTATGTGAAGTGCTTGACATCACTTCTATGTACATGAAAATGACATTGCTTGGATATCAAATTAAAAACAAAACTATTAAAAACACCTTTCAAGGACTAAAAAAAAACAAAAAAAGGAAGGAAAAAAATGAAGTTATGAATAGCATAACAAACCCAGTATCAGTTATTGTCAAATTTATGTCCCTTGTGAAATAATATTAATTTATTACTTGCTGTAAAACTCATGACATTCTTAGTGAAAATATTTAATAATAACTGGTTCAGTAACAGATGTATTACTGTTTATATGTTACCACAAAAGAAAGTATCTGGCAAAGTTGAAGTAGTTGGGGAGAATAATATATCAAAACAAAGAGTAATGGTAAAAAAGAAGAAGCAATAACAACATTGGTTTATACTTTGGAACGGGTTTTTTTTTTTTGAAAATGATAATCCTTGCCAGGGTTCTTAATTATGTGTCCTGGAAATCCTCAAATGTCCATGAATTTTGTGATTTTAAAATCCAGGCCTGAAATGTCCTGGAAAAAGCATTAAATTTTATTATGTCTTGGAAATTTAGGTCAAGAATTTGGTACCATGTTTATTTTTTTTTTTTTTTGCATCTTTACATTTGTTGTTCTCATAACTTGTTCAAATTTGTTATAAAAACAGTCATTGATTGCACATTTCACGTCCTGGAATTCTTTTTTTAAATGTCCGGGAAAAGTTGAAATTGCCAAACAACAGACAACAAATGCCTCTCAAAATGCTGATAATCCATTTTACAAAGCAACATTTTTGACAGTATTCCAGATATATTGAGAATTCTTGATTTTCAGGATCGATAACATTATAAACCTCAAGATTTTATCCATGCTTGCTCAAGTCTTCCACGTTAGTGTGACAACAAAAGTTACACATCAATTCTAATTAGGAGTCTAAGTTTAATACTGAATTCTTGAACTACAACTCACTTTATGACTTTTGCTTTGCTTTTTTGGCTTTGCTTTAAATGGAGCTTAAAATTAGAAAAGCAGCGATTGCTTCCCATTGTACATAGTGAATTTCGAGCCCTGCGTGGACATGCATTACTTGATTGAACGACTTGTCTCCAGTGTTTTAAACTATCCAAAAAGATTTTGAATGAACAAATTAACTTCAGAACATTGTATAGTGACATCAGCATGCACAACTTGGATAAAATAGTTGAGCATAGTTGTTAAGAATTCATCCTAATTAAGCAGAATGGTTATGCAGTAATGAAACAAGCAGAATGGTTATGCAGTAATGAAACAAGCAGAATGGTTATGCAGTAATGAAACACTCTGTGAATGGTAGAGAAAATGATGCATTTGTACGTTTTTACAGCACGCATTGATTCATGAGAATCATCATTCTGTCTGTATGTGGATAAGCTACTTTAAATATATTAAATATAAGTCAAACCTGTCTTAAGCGGTCACATACGGGAGTAGAGAAAGGTGACCGCTTAAGACAAGTGGCCGCTGATTACAGGTGGCTGCTAGAACAGGTTTGACTGTATATATAATAAATTGTTATATTCTAAAAATAAAAGTTGGAACTTTATTCATGTGTGACAAAAATTCATGTATTCAACCCCTACAATTCTGAAAATATCTGCAGCAAAAAACATGCCTCAGTTAAAAAACCCATCAAATATAGTTCACAACCCCCCCCCCCCCCAAACAAAGTTCCATGGAGAATTAAAAACTTCACGGCAGCCTCCACGACATTGCTGATTGGCTTGGACAATTACAGGAGCTGTGCATGTATTCCAAGAAAGCGGGCAGCATAGCCCAGTGGTACAGTGCCCACCTGATGCGCGGTTGGTCTAGGATCGATCCCCGTCAGCTAATCACTGGAGTTTTTTCTCGACATAACCATATGTCCGACGCCAGTGTAACCGTAATTATAATGTGTTGAGTGCGTCGTTAAACAAACAAACAAACAAGTATTCCAAGAATGTTCTACACTGATTTTGAGAGACTTGATGTTCAGAATGTTATAATCAACTTAAAACATACTAGCTTACTGCAAGTCATTTTATTTAGAATACATCCACAGAACCACAGTACAAGTGTTTTACAGTTAGGCAAACTCATTGGTTACATACAAATAATCCACAAATTTAATTGGTTACTTAGCTAAAAGCATGTGAACAGACTTCTATTACCCATGACTTTAAAATAATGTCAAGTTTTTTCAGTGTTTTTGTTGTTGTCGAGTTTTATTTCTGGCAAACTTGTTACTGTTTATTCTGCTACTTCTGTTTGTAGCAAAATATGTGTTACATATACTATAGCCCTCAAATATTTCCATTATTTGTCTTTAATTTGTGTCTGTTGCTGTGCATCAGACTTGTGTATATATCACGTACTAGTGGTGTAGGTTGTATATACAGATCATGCCTTAAGAACACCTCCATGTCTTGAAATTAGAATGATCTACCATATGATTGATCTAGACCTGTTTTAAGAAGTGATGTTAGCACTAAAACCACTTGATGTGTATAACTACTGTATGCAGTTATGGTGATCTTAGTGCTAACTTAAAGATGACTTTGTAATTATACTAAACAGAGATCTGCTTTAACAGAATAGAAGCTATAGGTTTGGTAGTATTGGATGTTTGTTTTATTTGTCTGAACATGAATTGGCTAAGTATGAGTTGTCTGAGTTTTGGTTTTTAATTATGCCGGTGTGATTTGAAAGCAGATACTGTTTTGATGTATATATATATATTATACAGTGATATGTAATTCAGGGTTGTGTAAGAGATAAACACTCATTTTAGCACTACCACAGAATTTTTCATGACCTTGTACCTTTATGAAAAGCTCAACATGTATCTTTAACCCTTTTCCTCTCTCCCCCTACTACACACTTGCCAAGGTCATATACAGAGTTTTCTCCATTATTCTGTCCAGAATAATTTGTTTCCTAGGTTGTGAACACAACGAACTAATGTTACATGTTTTAAATAAAGCATAAAGTTAGTGTCTTTAAATTTACAAGTAACACAAAAATTACCATTTATGTGGGTTGGGTTTTTTAATTTAAAACTTTTTTTTAATCTAGATTTAAAAAAATAATGATGTACAAATCCATACTCTTATTTGCCTTCTAAACAAGTGAACTGTGAATCAATGTTGTGAAACATCAGCTTAATACTGCAGTCGTATTGTACACAGCGCCGTAAGTCTGTCATTACTGCAGATGTGATATATTGTTTTGTAGCCGAGTGCTACATGTATCCATTTAGCGACTAACAGCAGTGTTCATGCCCATATCCTAGCTGCTGAGCTTCAAGCTGGTCTATAATTGGTAGTTTCTTACTTAGCCTCCCTTGCACCTGACAATGCAGGTGGTTCCCCCTTCACCCTCCCCACCCCTTTCCTGTCCTGGACAGAGACAATGGCACCCACGACAGGCGTGTGCTACAACAAGCACCGATGCACAGACAGACTATGGCTTTAAATTTCATTAATTTTGACACAATAAGTAGTTTTCTTTTTGCACACTGAAGTATCTTTTTGGCAGTAATATTAATAGCTGGTGAAAAGACTAAGAGTTGTAGGTATCGAGAAATGCATTTCAGTTACTTTAACTTAATTACAGTAATTTAATTACAGCTTAGCCTTTGATTGCTTCTCAGGTGAAATGTTTTCAGGTGAGCATTTTGATAGTTAATTTGGGCAGATTATACTGAGCAAACTTATTTTGGGCAGATTATATTGGGCATACTTATTTTGGGCAGATTATATTGGGCATACTTATTTCGGGCACACCATTTATCATCTTGACTGGTGTGATACACTGGTGATTTGTCTGCATACAAATACCCCACATGCAGTATGACAGCATTTGTGCTGTGTAAGTTGACTACTTGTGTTCAGGGAATTACGGTAGGTAGGGGATAGTATTCATCTAAATATGTGGAAAATTGGATTTTTTATTAAAAAAATTATAAACATACTGCCGTATGCTCATAATCATCATGTTTTCGTCTTGTTGTTTATATTATTTATGGCACCCAGCACTGTAAACTTTTGCATTCACCTTAATTGTTTTGTTTTTATATTTGTTCTAAAAGCTACATTCCTTATATCAGCATTTATAACTATAACAATGTGTAGTTTTTACACCATTTTTATTTTATTTTATAATCTAAAAATTCTGGTATGTTACCTGGCATTGAATTAAAATATATACTCAAAAAATATTAGAACTTTTTTGCTTTGGAAACGTCATTGCAATCTGCCATGGAAACAGCATAGTTTCATTTGTTGAATTGAGCATATTAACAACTTCTTTTTTAATGAAAAGTATTTACAGCCTTTTTTGAGATTAAAATAGTCGTTTGTAGACCAGGGCACCATTCCACGAAGTGATCTTAGCCCTTAGCTATGAGCTTACGGTAATCTTACTGCTAAGATCGCTTCGTGGAACGGGGCACAGGGCCCCATTCCACGAAGCAACCTTAGTGCTAAGATTACCTTCGGCACATAGCACGTAAGTTGATCTTAGTGCTAAAATTGTTTTGTGGACCGGGGCCCAGGTACATAAATAACACAATGACTTTATTTAGGAAAGGCCCCTGTACATACATCCTGTTCTTGTATATTAATGTGTTTGTTACACTTTAGATACTGAAATATCATTGTACATGTCTTTGTGTATGTATACAAACGAACGACAATTCTCAGGTGCTGTAATAATTCAGGATATTATCGCTATCTGTGTGTATTGTTCATTATAACCAGACATTTTTTATAGAACTATATTTCCTTCAAATATTCTTGCCATTGTTGTGGATGTTACTGAATTCTTACACACCGGTGTAAGAGATGACCTGTTGTAGGTCACTTTTGAGACTTGTGATTGGCTGCTTGCTCCACGGTGATGACCCCATTACTAAAGACACACCCTCCAATAAAATAAACACTTCCGAAATAGTGTTCTGTGACACATAAGTTTACCTGAAACTGATTACTGTATGATGTATAAGTTAATTGCCATACAAGTGCCATAATTAAATAAAAATTATGTTTTAGTTGGGAGAAAACCCCTGATTTGTTCAGAAATGGAATACTTCATTAGAGTCTGTTATATATTGTTTATTTTACAACTCGTACGATAAATGGTATTCGAACAGGAACTCATGTTGTATTCTCTGTAACTACTGTAACTGCATATGGGAGAAATATCTGAGTAAAAAGGAAGGAAGGAAGGAATATTTTATTTAACGACGCACGTGAGTAAAAAGATACTTAAAGCTTTTTAGTTTGATCAGTGTTTATCTGTCCTGTGCTGGTGATTTTGGCAATGTTTTCACCTGTCACCATTTTGATATGGTTACTACTTTAACTGTTCAAGATGTAAAATATTGGGGGAAATAGGGGAAAACATTGTATTTTCATGTTTAGGGGTCAAAATCATTGCATGTGCTAATCGAACAGAGATAAGCAATGGGTTTTTTGGGGTTTTTTTAAAATTATTATGTTATAATATTTTAAAATGTTTTTTGTTGGTTGTGGGATTAGACCATTAAGACTGGTAACTTGTAATTGGTGGATTCATAGCATTAACATTTCTCTTTATCTCTTTCTGAACCTACATGCACCATACTCAGAATAGACTGACTGTACCCATTACCCATAGAGTAAACGACTGTACTCATAGAGTAGACCGACTGTACCCATTACCCATAGAGTAAACGACCATACTCATAGAGTAGACCGACCATACCCATTACCCATAGATTAAACGACTGTACTCATAGAGTAGACGACCATACTCATAGAGTAGAATGACCATTCCTATAGAGTAGACCGACCATACCCATAGAGTAGACAACCGTACTCATAGAGTAGACCGACCATACCCACGGAGTAGACCAACCATGCACACAGAGTAGACTGACCATACCCACAGAGTAGACAACCGTACTCATAGAGTAGACCGACCATACCCACGGAGTAGACTGACCATGCACACAGAGTAGACTGACCATACCCATAGAGTAGACAACCGTACTCATAGAGTAGACCGACCATACCCACGGAGTAGACCGACCATACCCACGGAGTAGACTGACCATGCTACAGACTGTGTTTAGGACAAATTTTTAAATGTTTATTTTGTTTAACGACACCACTGGAGCACATGGACTATTGGATGTCAAACATTTGTTAACCTGCTGCATTTTCCCTTCATATACACCATCAAACAGATAGAACAACACATACCACAGACTTTGATATACAAGTCATGGTCCTCTGGCTGGAATGAGATGTAGCTCAATGGGTTCACTGTTGGCGATCAATCCTAGATTGACTGTGCATCAGGCGAGAGCTTTACCACTGGGCTACGTCCTGCCCTGTCCAGGACAATAAGCTGGAACAAATATACTAAATAATTTCAACTTCAGCACTATTGTGTTGGGGTTTTTGTTGGTTGGTTTTGTGGGGTGTTTTTTTTTTTGGGGGGGGGGGGGAGGGGA
>JAECMU010011911.1:21465-40830 GCA_016106625.1 Dracogyra subfuscus
TGTTGCATGATTTCACACACACACACACACACACACACACACACACACACACACACACACACACACACACACACTTGTTTAGAATATTAATTAATGGCACATATAAAAGATTCCTTGCTACTAATGGGAAAATGTGGCAGGTTTCATGTCCTAAGACTATGTGTCAGAATTAGCAAATGTTTGATGTCCAATAGCCAATGATTAATAAATCAATGTACTCTAATGGTGTTGTTAAACAAAATAAACTTGTTTTCATACGTATGTATATGGCACTAGTGTGTCGTACTTTAAAATACAAGTCATGTGACAGTTAGGCATTTCATTTTGTTTGGAAAATCTGTTACTTGTTCTGACAAATAATGCATCAATTAAATCTAGTGTCAGATTTTTTATTAAAAGTCATTAGGGTTTTGGTTTGAGGGTTTTCTCCAGCACATTTTTCTAAAGACTTTTGTCTTAGTATAGATCTGTTCTTGGTTGTAAGGTGAATTAGACATAGCTGTCAATACATGTATGTTAGATATAAAAGAAAAAAGCTATAAAATACTCTTTTTATATTCTTTTTCTTTTTTCTTTTTTAAAATCTAAATTTAGAGAGAAAAATTATCACTTGGTTTTATACATAATTCTTTTTAATATTTAGTATGTTTTATGGTTTTTTACAAACCCAGCACCATTCAAATGTTTCAAGCTTATCCAAACACTTCCTGTTGTTTGGATATGTAGCGGAGTACACATACAGCATCAAAAATCAATGACCGGTTTTCTAAATGAAACAAATGATTTGTCCTGGACACAAAAGTCTAGCAAGGTCAGAGCTTTTCTGTTACCAAGGGTGGGCCCACTGGGTTATTTCTCGTTCCATTCAGAGCAACACAATTGGAAAATCAAAGGCCATGATCTGTGCTACCCTGTCTGTGTGATGGTGCATATAAAATATACCTAGCTACTAATGAAAACATATACCAGGTTTCCATAATTACCAAATGTTTGACATCCAGTTGCTTATGATTAATAAATCAATGTACTCTAGTGGTGTCGTTAAAATAAATTTATGATTGGAATTTTTAAGAGAATGTACATTTAAGATTGTATGGCAAATCTTTTAAGAGAATGTACATTTAAGATTGTATGGCAAACCTTTAAGAGAATGTACATTTAAGATTGTATGGCAAATCTTTTAAGATAATGTACATTTAAGATTGTATGGCAAACCTTTAAAAGAATTTACATTTAAGATTGTATGGCAAATCTTTTAAGAGAATGTATATTTAAGATTGTATGGCAAATCTTTTAAGAGAATGTACATTTAAGATTGTATGGCAAATCTTTTAAGATAATGTACATTTAAGATTGTATGGCAAATCTGTTAATATAATGTACATTTAAGATTGTAATTTGTATGGCAAATCTTTTAAGAGGATGTACATGAAAGGTTATATGGTGAATGTTTTAAGAGAATGTACATAGAACGTTTAAATGTACATGTGTCTTGGTAAACATGTAAAGGGGCATAACTAAAGTGTCCTTAAAATAGGCAAGTGGCTGTTTTATAGAAGTTGCCTTGGAAGTCTGTATGTCTTGTTTTGAATAATGTTCTAATACCTGTTAATTATAGTTCATTTCCAGCTGCCTGTGGTGAGGGCAACTTGTTAATGTTTCATACAGCGAAAAAGTGCTAGTGCTAGAAATTACACAACGTAAAAGATTTGAAATAACGTATATACATATTATGTATGAATGTGTATCCAGTATCTGAATACTGACTATAATATTTTTTTAGATGAATACTTACACAGTTGTTTGTTCAGTTTTGTTATTTAAAAATTATAACTGAAAGTTGACAGAAATTGAGTTGGTGTACCGCTGATTGAACCTGTTGTTGGTATTGATAGATAATAGGTGTTTTTTTTTGTTTTATATCAGTTTATATGTGTGTTGGTTGAAGCTGCAAGGTACAATATGTAGGAAGGATACCAATGGAAAATGTGTATGGACACTTTTGTTTTGTTTGTGTGAAGTGACACATGGTAACAAACAACAAAAGGCTATACTTAAATATGTGTGATAATGAGCAAATTGTGTTTCACACAAGACAAATCAATAGTGCTAGACAATGATGTGTGTTTGTAGTTTTAAAAAACAACAATATATATATAATCATCATTGTCTAGCACTATTGATGTCTCTAGCACTACTGATATATATATATATACATGTATATGGGTGTTTTTGTTGTGGTTTTTTTGGTACTGGCCCACAATATGTTCCTTAAACTCAGAACAACTTAGTTTTCATTCTTACAGTTGAAAAATAGCATAGTTGAACAGGTTGGGTTTGTATAGACTTTACATGTGGTCAACATTTGTAACATTGGCATTGTTAAACAGATGGGGCTTGTATAGACTTTACATGTGGTCAACATTTGTAACATTGGCATTATTAAACAGATGGGGCTTGTATAGACTTTTAAGACTTTACATGTGATCAACAGTTGAAACTGCATGTATGACCTAGTTAAACAGAGAGGGCTTGTATCTTCTCATTTCATTTTCCTCATACTATGTATTTTTTTCCTGAAATAGATTTTTTTTTTTTTAAATGCTGAAAATAAAAATTGACAATTTAAGGCTTAAATGTTCTCGATGAAGCTAGGAATATTCTTTTTCTACTCTGGTCATCAAAAATGTTTATTGTAAACATTTATTAAAAATTTTACACTTTGGGAGATTTAGGAGACTATATCTTTCACCATGAGATACGCGCATGCACGCACGCATGCACACACACAGACAGACATACACACAGATGTACATACACACAGACGTGTACACACACATGCACGTACATGTATGTACACACACTGACACAAGCACACACACAACAAAACAGTGGTGTGTTGAGGGTGGGGAGTGAGCGCTTGCAAACATATTACACTGGTTTCCATCCTCTCTTATCATATCACATTCATATAATGGTAATGGCAGAAACCAGTCTAGCAAGTGCTCAGCCTCCTGAACATGCATCGGGACAGGGCAGCACAATGGTTAATAACTAAGGTCATGTGATATCCAGATGGTTATTTTTATTCTTTCATTTTCACATACTTCAATATTGTTTTATTTATTCTTTTCTACACTGGGGTGTAATAATGCTATTACCTGCAATATATATTTGATATCTATAGCACTAGCTGCCATGTCATTGAATACTTACAGCACTCATTTTTTATTTTTTTTTACAGCACTATCATATCTTTGATATTTACCATACGGTACAGGGTGTCATTAAACGGTGGATCCATTCATCTGATTGGGGTTTTCTCATTCCATCTGATCAAAGTTTGTGGTATGTGCTTCTCTGTCTGTGGGGAAAGTGCATATAAAAGATCCCTTGCTGCAATAGAAACATTGTAGCAGGTTTCCCTCTAAGATTAGCGGGCAGCATGGCCCAGTGGTAGAGTGCCCGCCTGATGCGCGGTCGGTCTAGGATCGATTCCCGTCAGCTGACCACTGGGTTTTTTTCTCGACATAACCATATGTCCGACACCAATATAACCGTAATTTAATGTGTTGAGTGCGTCGTTAANNNCACCCTCTAAGATTCTATGTCAGTATTACCAAATGTTTGACATCAACTAGCCGATTATTAATAAAGCAATGTGCTCCAGTTAAACAAAATAAACTTTAACTTGAAACAAAACAAACATTAATCATATCCCTATAGTGGCTTTGCTATCCATGAAAGTCCCTGAATACATAACATTTGCCTTCATTAACCTATTTTGTAGCCCTAATTTGTATGCGATGACTATGACAGATATACACATCTCTCACTAAAATTAGTGTAATGGTGTGCTTCTTGTTTTAATTGCCATTAACACAAAATAAATAATATATACTAAACACTAAAAGAAAATGGGTAATTTTTAGCTGTAACCTTAATTTTGTGTTTTTAAAAATGGATTGACACATATTAAGATTCAGAAGAATTAGTATTATCAGCGAAAGAAGGTGAAAGATAAGGAGTTGCCAGATCGGGAAGAAATGAGATGGAATTCAAAGGAGAGAAAGGAAAGGGGGCAGTGGGGAAAAAAAGAAAGAAAAAAAAGAATTAGTATTATCCATATGGGCAGAGAGAAATTGGGAAAGAAAAACAAAACAAAAAACCATTTCTTCCACAGTGTTTCTGTTAGATAGAAATGTTTGGCTGTGGCACTATGGAACTGGATGCAAACACAGTCAACAGGAAGTATGGGGACCTCCCCCAGAAAGAAAATGGGTCAAGTTTAGGGTTAGCGTTAAGAAAGTCATACAGTAATGATAAGAGTAATTAATTTGGTCAAAACATTTAAAAAATAAAATGTTGGGTATGGCACCACACCCGTTTTCCCCTCTGGGAGAAAGCCTGTGTATCCCCTAGATACAATTTGACATCATAACTGTGCTTCACTATAGGCGGTTAATTGTGTGTAAGAATAGTTTCCATGGTGACAGTCATGTCAACAACTAACTTACATCATCAGTGATATGTACATCACAGCTATGATGCAACACTGCCTCTTGTTCTCAACAGTATAGTTTGCAAATCTTCCATAAAATGATAAATATTGAAAATGGATAATAGAATATCCAACTCACTACTCAGCAGTACTGTTTATCTTTGACGAGTGAACTGATGTAAATTTACTCGTGTAAGATGAACGGTATTGCCTCGTAGCTCCTGGAGTATTTTCTAACTACAAGTTGGTACACCATTTTTCATGTCAATGAACTGAACATTTGTAATCAAGGAAACCTGCTCTAATCACAGACTACGTGTAGACATAACCTGATTTGCGATTCTTTTGGTGTTGAATAGATTATGCTCTTTAATACATTCTATTCCTGCAGTATCCTCTGGCTTAATGTAACAACAGTACTATTTATATCATGTTTCAGCAATCTAGAAATATTACACAAGTACAGAATCTGTTTTTAAAAAGACCTGCTAACAAGCATCAAGTTTCCTGCCCTTAATATTGCAGCACCCAGTACTTTCTGATTGTCTTCGGTGAAGATAACGGTAAACAAACATGTCATGTCTGAAGTCGGTAGCACACTTTTGTCATATCTGTTGCATCTACAGCACTGTCACCGGCCTCAGTGGCATCGTAGTTAGGCCATCAGTATACAGGCTGGTAGGTACTGGGTTCGGATCCCAGTCAAGGCATGGGATTTTTAATCCAGATACCGACTCCAAATGCTGAGTGAGTGCTCCGCAAGGCTCAATGGGTAGGTGTAAACCACTTGCACCGACCAGTGATCCATAACTTGTTCCAACAAAGGCCATGGTTAGTGCTATCCTGCCTGTGGGAAGCGCAAATAAAAGATCCCTTGCTGCCAATCGGAAAGAGTAGCCCATGAAGTGGTGACAGCGGGTTTTCTCTCAATATCTGTGTGGTTCTTAACCATATGTCTGATGCCATATTACCGTAAATAAAATGTGTTGAGTGTGTCATTAAATAAAACATTTCTTTCTTTCTTTCTACAACACTGTCAAACATTTGATACCTCTACAATTATATAACCTTCGAGTTTGAAATCTATACAACACCACCATATCTTTGATACATCTATGATAATTAAGCACAGCAGTATCATACCTGTATCTTTGTTGTATCTTTGCTATCAGTGAAACTGTCATCTGATATATCCTTAATATCGACAGCACTAGCATATCTTTAATATCCACAGCACTTCGTATCTTTGTTTTTGGTATGTACGTTTTTTTTTGTATCTTTGATATTTGAAACACTGATAAATCATTGATATATCCACATTATTTGTATTGCTATTTTCAGAACTTTCCTACTGTTAATATATCTATGGTACTATGTGGTCTTGTGTTTAAACACCCCCCTCCCCCAATATTTTATGATTATTCACTTCTTGCCTAATAGCTACTGATTGAAGAATATGCTAGTGTAATAAACATTCCTTTCTTTTTTCCTGTTGATATTTATAGTGCTGCCTTAATGTGACAACTGTAGTGGGCATTAACTAGTAATACTGCTGCTCTGCCTTTATTGATCATATCTAGTGCTACCAGGTCTTATAAATATCTTGTGTATTTACTGTTGTCATAATTGATACATCTTTTGGTATTTCTAATGTACTCCAGTGTCCAATACAGCTGTTTATACAGTTAAGTGTCTTATAATAGCTGCAGAACTCTTTTAGGAAGCTGTTTTGCTGCCTTGAATAGCTGTAATAATCTTATTTGGCCGCATTGCCTTTGGTAGTTTATGTGGACTTTCATAGCTGTACTTCTGTCTTTGATGGTTATACTGCAGTGTTTGATATAGCTGTACTTCTGTCTTTGATACCTGTACTTCTGTTTTCAATAGCTGTACTGCTGTCTTTGATAACTGTACATCTACTGTTTTCAATAGCTGTACTTCTGTCTTTGATGGCTGTACTTGTCTTTGATAACTGTACTTCTGTCTGATAGCTGTACTTCTATTTTTGATAGCTGTACGACTGTCTTTGATAGCTGTACTTCTGTCTTTGAAAACTGTACTTCTGTATTTGATGGCTGTACTTCTATTTTCAATAGCTGTTCTTCTGTCTTTGATAGCTGTTCTTCTGTCTTTGATAGCTGTACTTCTATCTGATAGCTGTACTTCTGTCTTTGATAGCTGTACTTGTATCTTTGATAGCTGTACTTCTGTCTTTGATAGCTGTACTTGTATCTTTGATAGCTGTACTTCTGTCTTTGATAGCTGTACTTGTATCTTTGATAGCTGTACTTCTGTCTTTGATAGCTGTACTTCTGTATTTGATAACTGTACTTCTGTCTGATAGTTGTACTTCTGTCTTTGATAGCTGTACTTCTGTCTTTGATAGCTGTACTTCTGTCTTTGATAACTGTACTTCTGTCTGATAGCTGTACTGTTTTCTTTGATAACTGTACTTGTATCTTTGATAGCTGTACTTCTGTCTGATAGCTGTACTTCTGTCTGTGATAGCTGTACTTCTGTCTGATAGCTGTACTTGTATCTTTGATAGCTGTACTTGTATCTTTGATAGCTGTACTTCTGTCTTTGATAGCTGTACTTCTATCTTTGATAGCTGTACTTGTATCTTTGATAGCTGTACTTGTATCTTTGATAGCTGTACTTTTGTCTTTGATAGCTGTACTTCTGTCTGATAGCTGTACTTCTGTCTTTGATAGCTGTACTTCTGTCTGATAGCTGTACTTGTATCTTTGATAGCTGTACTTGTATCTTTGATAGCTGTACTTGTATCTTTGATAGCTGTACTTCTGTCTGATAGCTGTACTTCTGTCTTTGATAGCTGTACTTCTGTCTTTGATAGCTGTACTTCTATCTTTGATAGCTGTACTTGTATCTTTGATAGCTGTACTTCTGTCTTTGATGGCTATACTTTTATCTTCGATAACTATACTGCTATCTTTTATAGCTGTACTACTATCTTTTATCGCTGTACTTCTGTCTTTGATAGCTGTACTTCTGTCTTTGATAGCAATACTTCTGTCTTTGATAGTTATGCTGCTATCTTTGATAGTTAGTCGAATTGTTGATAGCTACACTGCTGTCTTTGATAGCTGTACTTCTATCTTTGATAGCTGTACTTGTATCTTTGATAGCTGTACTTCTGTCTTTGATGGCTATACTTTTATCTTCGATATCTATACTGCTATCTTTTATAGCTGTACTGCTATCTTTTATAGCTGTACTTCTGTCTTTTATAGCTGTACTACTATCTTTTATCGCTGTACTTCTGTCTTTGATAGCTGTACTTCTGTCTTTGATAGCAATACTTCTGTCTTTGATAGTTATGCTGCTATCTTTGATAGTTAGTCGAATTGTTGATAGCTACACTGCTGTCTTTGATAGCTGTACTTCTGTCTTTGATAGTTATACTGCTGTAGTCAAGTTGTTGACAGCTACACTGCTGTCTTTGATAACTGGTGCAGTTGATAGCTGCATGTACTAGCTGCTGTCTAAAAGCCATAGTGCTGTCACGGTTAGCTTATGCTGCTATTTATAGCTATAGTGCTGTCATTGATAGCTATAGTGCTGTCATTAATAGGTAATATGCTGCAATAGTGTCATTTGATACTTAGTGTTGTGCTGTATAGCTATATTTCAGTAATTTATAGGCACAAAACTTTCATAAATGTAGAAGCAAAATTTGTTTTTGTGTCTGTATGTAGTCCTGTGTGATAGCTGTATATTCATGATTCAAAATGGGGGAGTGGTAAACATTGGGCGATTCATTTTAGATTCTAGAGGTCAGAAGAAGCAGGCTCATGTGCAGGAATTTTAGCATGGGGAGTCTAGACTAATGAAGTTTAGGGAGAGGGGGGGTAGTTGAGTTAAGCTCCCCTGGAAAGTATTTTGGAAAAAAGACAGTTTGCTTGAGTATGGGATGTTTTCGACCACCCCAGCCCCTGCATGCGCACCTGAGAAGTGCTTTCCCACATTTTTATTTGTATTAAAATTATTTTCATTAGTGAAAAATAATTTGTACCAAAGGGTAGTAAGTGATCATAGTTGTTTGTTACCAGTGAGTATTTTCTGTAATAGACAGGAAAAGATCATTACTAGCATCGTGTTTGTTAATAAATACAGGTGGCAAATCGGCCAACCAAACTGGATGGTCTTTCAGTCTACATTTGTAAAAACCACCTGCAGAATATTGGTATAATTATATAGTGCTGTTCAGAATGTGCTGGGATGTCATTAAACATTCATTCATTCATCGTCATCTGCTCTAACACCTAATACATATATAGAATTATGTTTTTAATAATAATGTTTTTCGTGTCTAGTGCTATAATATCATATTATATCAATAACATTATTGTGTGTTATGCACACATTTCAGCACTACATTTCAGATGTCTATAATTCATGTATGTATTTGAAATCTATAGTGCTATCATTTGTTTTTTATTTACAATGTATATATTGAATTGTTACTGTTATTGAATAGTTTATATTTTAAGTGAAATGTCTGAACTAAGAGAAGAAGGTAGGGCCCACATGCTGTTTTGAAAGCGTGTAACAGTGAAGCACAACAAACCTATCTCATTGTTTTTGTTTATTGTCTGTGTATTCATCTTTCCTGGCTGGGTTTTCTGCAGTGGACAGTTTTCTCTGTAATACATTCAATGTTTTACCATGAATAAATGATGCTTCTAGTGGTACCAAGTGTTACAGTGTTTGTGTTTTCATTTGTTTTCTCTCTTTTTAGTTAAATATTACATGGTTTGAATTTAAGGATGGCCATCTGGCCAGTTACTGGTCACAGACCATAATTAATTTGGCTATATAGCCTTAGTGGATTTTTTGCCTGCCTGGGGGACACATACCCTGAAAAAGACAACCTGTTATCCAGCTCTTTCTCCCAGAAAATTGGTTTAAACAAACACATCCTCTAAACCTGGCCAGAGTACACCCATTTTACACAAAAAGCACTACTTTTGCATGGGCCGGAATTACCACAAACAAGTCTTCAATATCAACAAGTTACACGTTTACAAACTACATGCTCTCCCCTGTTAACTTCAGTCAAATAGTTGCCACTTCAAAGCAGTCAAACAGGAGACTACTTGCACGGACAAATTTCTGTGCTATTTCTGGCTCTGACCAGTGCTCCAGAACTCCTGTCACAGACGAGGGGAACAGGCCAAGGCCGGTCCCCGCGACTGTGACAGGCGTACGCTACAACAGCTTGTTCTGAACGTGTACGTAAAACCCTTTGGACTTGGACTTGCTCCAGAACTGGTGTAACAAAGGCCATGATAGTCTGACCTCATTACGACTACCATTCTAACAAGACTGAGTCGGTTCGCAGGACTCTAGTACCCATGCAAGGAAGAACACTTTCAATTAATTATATTTGTTTACATCATTTTGCCAAATGTTTAATGCCGGTTACATTATAGGGCTATGAGACATGGAGGGGAAACAAATGTTGAATGTGTGGAATGCAATACAATGGCATGATCTGGCAACCATGTTCGGGACTGAAAAAAAGATGCATGATGTTATTTTACTGTATTCCTTAATCTCATTATTATCTATATAAATATTGGGTCAGGTTTGACCCTCGAGTACTTGAGTCCAAAATATTGTACTTGTGGACAGTGGCCTAACTGTTTATTTTTGTGGTGAGCAAGACCTTCGTATGGGGGACCTAGAGGACGGCATCATATTTATTGTGTACAATCAAATGACAAATGGGGGGGGGCCCATGGTGTGAATGGGGGGGCCACCCAGGCCCCCCCCCCCATAGTTACGCCGCTGCTTGTGGAGACCCTACTCTTTACGATGACGTTACATAATCACAATGCCATAATACAGTCATTTGGTATCCTTGATCTGGTTGCGAGCAGAAAGTGTAGTATGATATCCGAGTTACCGATGTCGGCTAAATCTGTAAACTTGTATTGCTTTTGAAAATAAACCTTAGTCATCCTTTAATTCAATTAAAGGATTAAATAACTGTGAACAATCGAATCTACTACTTTTATGACATGTAAATGAAGTAGCTACCTATCGTAGATGTCTTTTAACCAAGGAATGATTAGATTGACAGTGAATGTGCCTTGATTAATAATAATTTATTTAATAATGGTCTGTGATAATTCTTCGTTGGTGGACCCTTGGGCTATTTCTCATTTCAGCCATGTGTACCACAACTGGTATATCAAATAATGTGGTATGTGCTATCCTGTCTGTGAGATAATGCATAAAAATAATCCCAGACTACTAATGGAAAAAATTTGGCGGGTTTCCTCTCTAAGAATGTATGTGAAAATTACAAAATGTTTAACACTCGATAGCCGATGATTAACAAATCAATGTGCTTTTGTGCTGTTGTTAAATAAAACAAATGTTTTATTAATGCAATTTCGATATAACAACAAAGTGACCCAGGGACCAACGTGGTTGTTGTTAACAAGGTATTATAAAAGATCCCTTGCTGCTAATATTAGTAATAAGCAAGTAGCTCATGCAGTGGCAGAAGTGTGTTTCCTCTCTAATTATTTCAGAGGTCCGTAACCATGTTTAATACCATATAACCAGTGTTGTTAAAACACTGCTTTTTCAATGTGGCTACTCAGCCTGTTCTCACTTTTTCTTCTTTAGCTTTCAACAAATATGTTTTACTGCCTACCCTTCCACCACTCCTAAAAAAAACTTTTAAAAGAAGACAAAACAGAAAATGTATCACATCAATAACACAGATATTGCTTGTGATTCAACCGATTCCATTTTCCTTTTTGTTTTCAAATTTTTCTTCCCATTCACACAGCATCACATGCCACACATTTTTCACTTGTCATTCCCCATCAACTTTATCCTTGGACCACTTTGGAGAATGAGAGATCTCAATTTCTGGCAGAAAACTATGCACTTATACTCAAGTGTGTGTAACTGTTTTAATAGAGAAAACATATGAAGAAGAAGAAGGAAAAGTTGTATTTAACAACACACTCAACACATTTTATTTAGGGTTATATGGTTACGGACCACACATATACTGAGAGGAGAAACCCACTGTTGAAACTTCATGGGCTACTCTTTATGATTAGCAGCAAATAAAAAAATGTATGCACCATCCCACAGATAAGATAGCACATACCACAGCCTTTGTTACACCAGTTGTGGAGCACTGGCTGGAACAAAAAATAGCCCAATAGGGCCACCGATGGGGATCGGTCCTAGAAAACATATGAAACATTTGGAATATTTTAAAATAAATTTGTATTTGAAAAAAAAACCCCTCTTAATAGTGAGAAACAATCTGCATGAGAGGGAAGTGACTGGCCTACACCATATGATAAAATAAAGTTAAAAAGTTAGTTTGTTTTGTTTAACACCACCACTAAAGCACATGTATTTATTAATCATAATGTACTGTCCCACAGACGGGATAGCCCATACCACAGCCTTTGATATATCAGTGCATTGGCTGGAACGAGAAATATCCCAATGGGCCCACCGGCGGGGATCGATCCTAGACCAAATGAGTATCAAGTGATCACTTTACCACTGGGCTACATCCTTCCCCTATGATAAAATAAGTTTATATGTATGTCACACTAACTTCTTCCTTATCTAAACAACACTATTACATTAGATTTTCACCATCAAATTCTGTGCTCTGCAGGCAATTCTGTAAAACATATATACAGTCAAACTTCGTTAACTCTAAGTTGAAGGGGACAATGAAATAGTTCGAGTTTCAGGGAGTTCGAGTGATCGAAATTCGTACAGCAGACCCCAAAGTGAAACTGCATTGCAGTATTATCATTTCGTTGATATCGGAAGACACGTTTGCTGCTCGATCCCTGTCCCCAACACACAGATGTTAGCACAGTCCTTCTGTGTATATGATAAAACGAAGTAAATATTAACAGAAACGAGATAAATCGAGATCAATTTGACGTACAACTCTATGCACTTTTATTATATTTATTGACAGTAAAGTAAAACAAAAACGAAAACAGAAAGAACGTACTTACATATATACAATGTATAAATAACCGGAAGTAAGCGATAAATTAAAGTTGATATATTTTTCAAATGTCAAAACATGGCGGAACGTAAAGTTAAAATACTGGATGTCGATTAGCACTAAGTACGTTTGTTTATCAAATAAAAAATACACCATATATAAATAGCAAAATCATTGTAAATATACAAAAATCACTTTTAAAAAAACCCTCACTAACATAGCGGGACATAATATAACAAATCAAAATACTGTATGCCAAATAGCACTAGGTTATATATTTTTGAAGATTACAAGACTATCCGTACTTCGTGTACTGATGCTCGCTGCCGTGTACAAACACTGACAACTAAATGCAGGCATGTAAGATCATTCCGTTCCGCATAGTCGGCGATCTATTATTTTGTAATTATCGCGTGGATCCTCGATAGCCAAGACACCAGTCGAGGCACTCACGCTTGGCTTGGGTGACAATTCATTTTTCTTTCAAGTATTACCGGTACAGTTAAAAGGCTCAGTCAGTCCACAAACTTCGAGTTTTGGAAGTGCAATATCCCTTATTTTTTTATGATGGGACCAAACAGTTACTTCGAGAGATAGAGTTTTTCGAATGTTCGAAGTTTGAGTGTTCGAAGTCTGTCATTACTAGTTTGTATAGCACTTCGGCCGGGACCGCCGTTTCACTTCGAGAGATTGACGTTTTCAAAAGATCGAAGTTTGAGTATATATATATATATATATAAATAAAAATAACACATGTTTAAGGCTGTTTTGTTTTATTTAATTTCTTATGGTATTACCAGTTAAAAACATGGTTTATTATTGAAGTCTTTAAAAGACTGGAAAAAATACATACAAAATTTTTATTCCAGGTGTTATTTTATCACATTTAATTTTTTGTGTCGTTATCAATTAAAAATATGATGCATTAAATTAAAAAATATATATTATTACCTTGTGGTTGTAATATTTATAGCATTAATACCAAACAGCAATATAAAAACTATTAACATTTAGTTACTATTACTGCAAGTGTTAATATAACAATGCCCGAAAAAAATACATACAAACATTTTATTCCAGCTTTTTTTTCTTACGTTTAATTCTTTGTTGTGTTATCAGCTTGAGTAGAGTAATTATAGAGTAATTTTAAAAGATTAAAAAATACAAACCTTTTTATGCTGGGTTTTTAAAAATATTATTTCTTGGTGGTTGTAATATTTATATAATTCATAGCATTAATATTAACAGCAATATAGAAACTATTATTGTTTAATTACTATTACAGCAAGTGTTAATATAACAATTACCGGAAATGTTTTCTCCTTTGTCTTTCCAACAACAAGTAAAAAGGTCTATTCCTACTTTTACTGGATTAGTTCCAAGAATGTTTTAATATTTTACTTGTTAGGTAGGCTACCTCCCACCCACACAAAAAGGTTTGTAAAAAATCAAATTCAAAACAATATCTACTTCTAATACACCAACAAAGATAACAATTTCCATAACATCTGGTTCACACATAACATAGCCATATTAAATGTTATTAAATCATTGTCATACAGATATATTTACAGTCTTCAACATGAGTAAAACCAAGGTGAGCTGAAGATCACTCTCCTTAAAGGTGCCAGGCAAGCAACGACATGATGTTTCAAATGAATTTCATTAAAATAAATTATTGCAAGTCGATCACTTTGCCGCTCTGCTAAAACTTTCCAGGCTAGTGTGAAGGGGCGTGGAAATGATCACAAGCCTTTCCTGGAATGGAATGAAAAAGGTCTTTACGTGCACGTTCAGAGCAAGCTGTTGTAGCGCATGCCTACCCTGGGCACAGGGACCAGTCTTGGCCGCATCTCTCTGTCCAGGACAGGAAAAAGATGTGGGGGGGGGGGGGGAAGGTAGAAGAAAGGACACCTGCCTTTCCTGGGAAAGATTCTTTTATTTATGTACATAAATGTATTTAGTGAATAAATTCTTGCATAGCTTTTTCACTTTGTCTGTTCATTCATTTGCACATTTGTAGGCGCGGATGATGTCTTTGATTGGTGCTCGGCACATGGGACACTTCGATCCGAGGGAAAGCAGATGTTTCCCACATGCGTAGCAGACGCACATGTGTCCACACTGATAGAGAACGGAATCAGAGAAGTTTTCCAAACAGATCACACAGTGGGTGTCATTTACCGGCATCGAACGGGTTGACGCTGAAGTTGTGGCTGCTGCTGCAGCATTTTCACCTGTGAAGAAAAAGATGAATTTTAAACGTTACATCACTATAATAATAAACTTCTTGGCATTATAAGATTTACTCTATTCTGATTGGATGACCTCATTAAAACAATGTTATCCTTCGATAATCCTTAGAAAATGATGTAATTACGTCAAATAGGATGTCATTATGTTAATCAGATATGGTAATGAAAAGGACATCAATAAATTCTTTTAAAAAATGACAAACAATTCTTAAGTAAACTTGAATATAAAATAAAGTAAAATTAAAACCAGACCAAAATATGTGTTGCCGAGTGATAGTCAAATATCCTGCATTAATATTGCATTTTGACATAAAGGAAAAATTAACAAGAGTTAACTCTCTTGTATACTAACAGTTTTTATGATTTGTGTATTAAGTTGACCTTTAAAGCCATTTTTAACAGAACTCTACATGTATGTCTTCAGTGACAAAAACAAAAAGACAAGAAAATCCAAACAATATATATGAAAGGTTTCAATGTTAAACATAATTTTAAAAAATTTAACTTAAGACAAATAAACATTTTTTTAATATAAGTTAACTTTTAATTACAGCTAATGAATGCTGCAAAGAAATTTAACAAGAAATCTAGAATATGGTAGATCAATGCCCATGGCTATTTTAGGGGGTTTTTCTTTTTTGGGGGGGGGGAGGAGGGCAGGGATTTATTGTTTGTATACCTAATTATTACCTTTATACATATTTAGGTGCTCGTCTAACTCCAATATTATACTTTTGTGAGTACTTGACTCTGTTTCACCTACTGAAGATGTATTGTCAGTGTTAAACTAACCTGCAGCCATTGCAATCCCAGCAGCGACTTCCTGTCGCACAGCACGCTGGATGTCGAGTGAAAGGTCAAAGTTGAGCTTGATCATGTTCTTCATTTCTACCATCTGAGCCTTCAGACTCTTGATCTCACGACTTAGATACAAATTACTCTGCAAATATAATCAGAAAAGTTTAGTTTCAACTTTCTCCATTTTGAAAATCTATCAGTATAAATTAATATGCAGGACTCACACTAGAACTAATTTTGTTTCAGCTAATTTTCACATATGAAAAGTATTTCCCTGAAAATTATTCAAAAGTGGTTAATTTAATGAAGTTTATTAGCCAAAATCTAAATGTTGTAGCAACTTTGTATAAATATTAACAATTGGCTAATTTGGTAATGGACTGGGTTAGCTCTGAATATGTAAATAATCATACTATCAAAAAATAAGTTTAATAATAAATAAGATTTTAAAATTTAGAAAAATAAAACTCCAAAACTGTGAGATCCCACTTGCCAAACTCCATAATTGAAACCTTCAGGTTTGTATAATGAATACACAGTACAACTTTGTTCTTGAGATTACAGAGGAGAAAATAACAAAGATATTTTGAGGTGTTGTGGCATAATTTTTATCAGTAACTGTTACGTTTGTCTTCAATCACCAACATCATGACCTGTTAGTTTAGTCCCTTTAAAGTTGAGATCGCAAAGCTAAATTGTATTTTGATAATTCTGGGAAACAATAAATAATAAATATAGTCATTTAAGTGGCTGTAAGTCAGTTATTATTATTCCCATATTTTTCAGTTTGACACACTGCATGCAATATTTACAAATAAAGTTTTCAGGTATAATTAATTTTCAGGATTCTATAAACAACATTTTGCACTAACATTGCACTACAGGGTTTGACATTACCATAGTTTGTCATCCAATAGCCCATGTATTTATCATGCTGGGCTGTCATTAAACATCTATTCTTTCATTCTTTTACGGTGTTTGAATACTGTGCACAGGCAACACAGAGCTTTAAATAGCACCAAGTCAAGATCATACACATGCCTCTCTTATTTATGCTTACAATAATCACATCCATGTATATTTCAAACAAGCCGACTCAAAACAATTGAAATGTTAAGCTTTAATTGGGTTAAAATAACTTGAAATGTTTTTCTGTATATCTTCCAGTAGCCCATAAATTTGCGACAGTGGGTTTTTTCTCTCAATATCTGTGTGGTCCTTAACCATATGTCTGACGCCATATTATGATATAACCGTAAATGAAATGTGTTGAGTGGGTCATTAAATATAAATATTTCTTTCTTTCCTTCTGAATATCCACATCTCTTCAGCAGCTGTTAATATCTTTATTGCACAAAAAACACCCACATATGCTCAGGATGGACAAAAGGCCTATTGGGCTTAAATTGCCGAGATCTAAAGCTGTGTAACAATTCATGTGATTTGCATATTTCCATAGTAATAATAATGTCATTATGAATAGTGACGATAGAGCAAGACATACATGAGTGTATGGGACAGCTGTAGCACTCAGGCTGGTCACGGAGATGTTGTCAATGTTATCTGTTGGACCCTGCAGTCCAAGATGGCTGAAGTCATTGTGGAGGATTGGTTGGTTTCGTGGCAGCGACCGCACAAAGTTAGCCACATTTTCACCATCAAATTCTGTGCTCTGTAGGCGATTCTGTAAAACAAATATATATATAAAAATTAAAATAACATGTTTAAGGCACTGTTTTGTTTTATTTAATTTCTTATGGTATTACTAGTTAAAAATATGGTTCATTATTGAAGTCTTTAAAAGATTGGAAAAAATACATACAAACATTTTATTCCAGCTTTTTTTTTCACATTTAATTTTTTGTGGTGTTATCAATTAAAAATATGGTGCGTTCAATAATTTCAAAAGAATAAAAAATATACATACAAACTTTTTTATGCTGTTTTATTTTTATTTTATTATTTCCTAGTGGTTGTAATGTTTATAGCATTAATACCAAACAGCAATATAGAAACTATTACCATTTAGTTATTATTACCGCAAGTGTTAATATAACAATTACCAAAAGTGTTTCCTAGGGTTACGTCACTGCAAGCAGACGACAAGTCTATGTCCTTAGAGAATAAAAGCCACTTTCATTTATGATAAGAGTTTGTTGAACCAGAACATTACTGTGGTGTTATCAGTTAAAACTACCGGGTATGGCCATTTTGAGTCTACATGTGTACCTACAGCAGTTTTAAAGCAGTAAATTTGCAATAAATATAAAATGATCCCTTCAACTAACAACAAAACATTTTACAAAGCCTCTGACCTACAGTATTAGATATCACAACTACGCCAATTGTCGTCGGTGTCGTCTTTATGTTTGAGCCCTGCCCTGTAATAAATATCACAACTACGCCAATTGTCGTCGGTGTCGTATTTATGTTTGAGCCCTGCCCTGTAATAAATATCACAACTACGCCAATTGTCGTTGGTGTCGTCTTTATGTTTGAACCCTGCTGTGTAATAAATTCTTAAACAATGTTTTAAACTTTATAATAAAATTATGAACCAATTAGATTTACCGTCTATAGTCTTATTTTAGTTTTTATATAAGCACTGGAAAGCATCTTACAATATGTACCTAAACTAGATTTCCAAACTTTATATGGAAGCAAGGACACGTTATATGTGACATCATTCTAATGTTTTCAGTATGTACACTGAATGGGGTAAATAATACGAAGTAGATCACTATTCATTCTTGGTCCTTTTCCTTTTTAGCCAAAAATCAATATTAGTTAGTACAGGATTTTCAATAATTTGTATAAAATTGAAATAGCTTTCAGACGATCACTCTGCCGACTGAGCTAGATGCCGCGCTGCCAGCTGTAGTGTGTATTCACTCTGCCGACTGAGCTAAATGCCGCGCTGCCAGCTGTAGTGTGTATTCACTCTGCCGACTGAGCTAAATGCCGCGCTACCAGCTGTCGTGTGTATTCACCTGCATGTGAATCTCGAGCAGTCCTCGGAACTCCCCGTCGAGCGTCGACGACACGAGGCGGTGGTGGAGCAGCTCACTGATCTCTTCGACCAACTCTTCACGCTGGATCTGACTCACGTTCTCCCATGTCAGTGGCTCGGCCGGGCTGACGACGAAAAAAACAAACACAAATAAAAAGGGTCATAATCAAAACAAAATGTCAAATTTATTTTTAATTACATACCTATTCAATCTTACTATACTGATAAAAGCCTTTTGAAACCATGTAATAAAATTATCTTGTATTGCACATATGTGCAATTTGGAACTGAACTTTTAAATGGGGAATTCCATTGTTTTCTTTTTACTGCCTTTTAATTACTTACGTCATATATGATATATTGATATTGACGTCATATCATATTTGAAATATTATACAAGGCTGTTGCAGAGTATGATTCTTAATGTTAATTGAACATAGATTTAACAGTGTTGTTGTGACATTAAATTAAAAAACATTTTTGTTAAACATAAAAGAGGGTACCGGTATGTAATAAATACAGAACTTTACATTCGTTGTTTTTGCTTTATATTTATTGCATTTGTTTATTTTGCGAAAGAACATACCATGGTATATATTCTTGCGCAAAATAAACTTGTGTAATAAATAGGAAGTGAAAACAATATATGTGAAGTTCTGTATATGTATTCAGTTTTCAGTTCCTTAAAAAGAAAACTGTATTCAAAACATACAGATATCATTAGCCTTTTTTTTCCTTCTTCTTTTTTCTTGGGGGGGGGGGGGGG
>JAECMU010011995.1:0-20303 GCA_016106625.1 Dracogyra subfuscus
AAAATTAACTCCATTGGCCCAAGTGCCTAGAATAAACCTGGCTAGGTGCAGGTGGAAACTCTCCAAAGATGTTGTTCCACGGGCACACCGAAGAACTGGCAAAATGACTCGCCCTTTCTTCAACCGGCTGACAACAGTGTACAGCTGTATGCCTGGTGGATCCTGCAGACAAGGTATATGTCTGCACTGCTGCTCCCATGCAGTTGTTCTGGAGACCTCTGCAGCAGGGAGTACTCCATGCATTGCAACTCCATCTTCAGTAGACAGGTCTGAATCAAGAGACGTTACAGTGCAGGTAACGTGATGTTGACGAACCACTGCCTGGCCGGTTGTATCTTCTGGCTGTTGGAACATAAAGTGAGGCAATGGCAAGTCAATGGGTTCTTTTGGCTTGTGCTGGACAAGAGGAAGGTCTCTAGATGAACACAGCTGTGGTGATGGTAAAGTGATACCTTGTATCAGCAGCTGTATTTCTTTCCTCCGTTCAGTATCTTTGAACCAGCGTGTCACTGTTGTCTCATTGATGGTGAACAGAGCGAGGTTGGTTCTCTAGCTGTTGTTGACTCTGGCTCTGATCTGGTTATATTTCTCCAGCACCTGCCGCCACCGATACACATACAGGGTCCTGCCGTCAGCTCCAGTTTCTGTGTACGGCTGTTGGTACTTGCCTGTCAGCTGAATGCAGATGGCTTCCACCAGTCGACTCTTTGATGGAGATGATGAAGGAGAGGCTTCTGAAAGGAAGCACCTGTGGAAGATAAACATACACAGTGTATGGATTAGTCAACAACTGCTATTAATTCTTCTCACTAATGTTGTTAGTGGTACTGATTATAAGCTTACCTTTTCAACATATTTTCAACAAGTGTAGAAAGAGTTCACTTTTTCATTAACCCACCCACCCCCACCCCCAAGTGTACAAAATAAAATGTTGATCTCTTACAATATTTTATTCACAGTTATTGTAGATCCACAGAAAACCATAAACCCATATTTTTCTCGCATGATTTGAGTTGAATGGCTAGATTTCAAGAGGCAGCTTTGATATAAGACTTCTTGTAATTCACTTTATAATTTCTGAAGATGTGCCTCTGCTTTTTGCTATATCTGCACAATTAAAGAACCAGTTTTAACAAAGGTTGGTTGTGTCTGTCATGTTGCCTTGGAAGTAATCCTTTGCTGAAACTGATACTGATGATAACACTGAAAAATTCTGAATGAGATTTGTCGTTCTCATTCAGTAGCTTTATTGGCGGAATGTTACATTTTTGACATAAGAATGTTACTGCATTCAGCTGGCTGTGTAAAATATGGGCTTGACCTGTGTCCTGACATGCCGGAGCAGAGACAGGTTTTACAGAAAACAGTTCTCTCTTTGATTTGTTAGCGACACCTGTATTTTGCTCAACAGGTATTTTTTTCTGTACATTTGATAATCAAATTTAAGCAAAACATTCTGCTTTCTTCTTTTTTTCATTTCTTTGTGATTAACAACAAAAGTTTAATTGATCCCACAAAAAACCCAGTGTGTCATGAATTAAAAAAAAAATTCCAATAAAATTTGATATTACCTCTTTAAATTTAGTGGATTATATACTAGTATATGTATTTTTTTTTTTTTTGTATTAATCTAAAATTCAAGAAAGTCTGTTACAGGAGACCTAACAATGTTACAGTATAGAAATTATCCAGACAAAGTGAAAGTCTTTATTCCCATTAACTCAGTTTTCCTTTGCTGATAAAACTTAACACAAGCTTATTTCTGCAAAAAAAGCTTTCATAAAACCGTGTTTCACATATTGTGGACCCATAGATTATTGCTGCACATTTTCAAATACTGTGCTGAATGTTTGTCGAATACTGTGCTGAATGTTTGTCGAATACTGTGCTGAATGTTTGTCGAATACTGTGCTGAATGTTTGAGGTGGTGCAGACCTTCTAGGGTCATTTTACACACATAATGTTCTGAAAAGTCCACATGCAACATTCATTGTTTCTCAGAGTATTGTTTTCTTTCCTTTAAGTAATTATATCATGGTCATACAGATGTGAAGACATGAATTTCCATAGCTTTTCCAAAACATTTCCAACAAATACAAGATTTCTAAAACCTTTATCTAAATTTTTTACAACATTTATTTAACATAAGCATCTTATTATGAAAAAACCCACCAAATCTTACCAATATGAATTTGGAACACAGTTCATTACGGACAACAGCAAATTGTTTATTATATACATACAGATACATGTCAAACAAAGTTTTGGTAACCATTATGTTAATATACACTAGTTCAACAAAACATATGTACAATGTATGTAGTCTGTACAGGAACAATGAATATATACAGCATCCACTGATGGATTACTTCTTTCGTCTAAAACCAGTTCTTCCTTCTTCTCCTTTATGCTCTTCCTGTAGCAGTTGAACTTGATAATCCATTCTCATTTTGAAGATTTCTCGCCTTCATCTGCTGCTTTCTCAGCTTCCTTTTCTAAGTGTTTCTTTTACTTTGGATGGTCCCTTCTACATCTTCCTCACAGGCTCTTTTCTTTCCTCTTGTTCGCTGTTCCTCTAAATGCTGGTCGTATCTTTGTTTGGCTGATTTCTTGATGTCAACATCTTGTCGGTAATGTTAATTTTAAGAACACCCCCAGCACTACTCACAGCATCTGTCACCATCCTCTGACTGATAGGTGATATCTCTTTTGTTCACAACTACCACACTGTTGTTATTGAAAAGCTTTGGTCAACTGTGGCCTGATCATGTGATAACACTAGCATCAGCTTCATTAGCAACCACAGTTCAGTATACTTCTGCTTTCATGCCAAATGCTCAGCAAAGAAACTATCAAGTCATGTTTTTGCACAATTGAAATGTAGAAAGAGACTCCTTTAAATGGTGACATCCTCCTGAAGACAAGCTCTAAACTGACTTTGGACACATTCTGCAAATTGTTTCAGGAGTATCAAATTGGTGAACTCACCTTTCATTTTGTTCTGACAGTCATCTGACCTCACTGACATGCCTACTGGGTTTAAGCATACTGCATTTCTTACCAAAGTTCACTTTATGGGTGTCTTATCCAGAAGTCTTTTTCAGCAGCATACTTAAAGATGCTCTCACCTGCATACGAAATTCCTGATTTTTCTTCTCACTGATTTGTTTTTAGATGTCATCTACTCCATCAGAATCTTAATTGCTGAGAATCCAATATCAACTTTTGAATAGTTCAAGCAACCTGTCAGCAATTTAGTAAGAGACAATTTCGATGCAACTTGTCAATTTTGTGCATACTTCATTTTTTAGAATTCTCCTCATAATGATTCTGGTCATCATTTTCCAGTCACCTGCTATGAATGGTAGCATAGGCAGGTTTGTCTGATACATGATCAAATATCCATTAACCATGTTGGCAACAAACATAACAGTGACATTTTACTGGAAGGAACACATCATTACAGGCTTCTTTCACTAATTCACTAAGTTACTATGCAAGGTATTTACAGCTTTTTTGTTTGCTATTTGGGTATTAAGAGTGTCAACAAGGAATCATTTTGAGCCCTGTCTTTTAGTATCGTGCATGTTTTAAATGTTTACGATTTTGTTGTAATCCTATCGAGAAAACAAAATTTAAATATTTGTTGTGTTGTACTAACTTGTAGAACCTGTAAAAAATCATGTTGAGTTATTACTTAGCCCAAGTTGTTACACAGTCACTGATTACGCAATGCTATATTCTAGCATTAGATTTTAATATGCAAAACACTACAATCTACCACATGTTTTGGCCAAACCTGCTCAAGAAATCTTCAAATAAACAGTAACAAATAAATTTATTGAATTGTGGTATTCTCATTCATAATGAATTTAGGTCTTTTAACAAATTTAATCAGTGAGGTGTGTTGGAAAACTTTTATCGGTCTTATCCTGAGTTTGTATTTTCATACAACCAGTCAAGCAAGTCATACACCCCGGCAACTTCTGTAGTTTCCTACAAATGAGACTGTGTACTTGTGGTATGCATTAGTTATTGACCAATCAAAATGCATGAAATAACATGCAGTCAGAAATAGAAATATGAATAAAAGAATAAACCACACTAAATATTGTACAGACACTATAATACACAGTACATAATCATAAATAGAAATAGAATAAAAATAAACTATATATCTACTGAGATAATACAGACTGCACAAATATTTTACTTTTAAGTTACGTAAAACAATCACTACAAGAATGAATTAACATGTGATCTCGGGAGACTTTGTTGTACAACCGAGGGAGTAGCTAATTGTATTTAACTTGAAAATATTGCACTATAAACATTAAAAGCCATTCATATTTAGTTAATAAGGACTCATAATTGTAATTACAGTACCATTTAGACATTAGAACTTAATTTAATATATACGTCATCTGTTAATTAATTTCTTTAGATAAATATAGTTGCAGAAGAGTCATTTTACATATTAATACATAATATATTACAATTAATAATATGTCAACTTAATCCATAAATAGTAATTTACAGTACCTACCTGTGAACAAATACGCTAGATAAGAAAAATGAATACTACAAGTAACAAATACAAATAACTAATCTTAGAAATCCTCTAAGAATCAACTAATATCACACCAAGAACTATAAAATCAATTCTATAAGTGAGAACAAGAGTCCTCAATATTTATGCTGAAGATAAGTAACTAGAAGCTGGACAGAAACACAGGCAGAGTACCAGCTTACAGTGGTATAGCCAAGCTGGAACATTTAGAACAAAGGAAAAATGCAGCAAGAATGAGTGCTATTGTTAGATGTTTGTCCTTGTAATCAACATGTCACTGGTTCACAAGCAGACTAAAATAAACCACCAGGAATAAAGAAGCTGTATTAAAAGGAAATTAAAAACCACAAGAGTCGTGAACTAAACTAATATTTATTTGGCCTATGGAGTGTGTAGCATGATATGATTACAGATTTAACAATTGAGACATGTAAACCCACTGTGTATGCACAGCATAGTATAGTAATGTTAAAATACATTTCACTTTCCAAAAGTTATTGAAAGAATGAATTTAAAGTACAGTTAGGGGCCATTCACAATTATCAACATTATCATAAGTGTACAAAGAGTACACTTTTTCATGACCCCCCCCCCCCCTCCCCCCATAAGTGTACAAAATAAAATGTTGATTTTTTGTCCATCTTTTATTGGCAGTTATATTAGAATGTCATAATCTAGAAGCCATGTTCAAGTGATTTTCTTGGGTCTTCCTTTCTTTTGCTTGTGATTGTCCTGGTTTGGAGGTTTCAGGAGCTGGTATCTTGTGGGATACTTCTCATTACAAATCGGGCACTTGTGGATCTTCTCATGAGCTTTGGTTGCCTTCTCTGTCCTGTCTATCATGTTCAATGCCCGAACTCCGCCATGAATTATTTTGATGTGCATCTTCATCTGCCTTGCTGGTAAAAACATACCTGAAACTTGAAAGTACAATGCCATAATTATATTTATTTTATTGAACATATGAAGAATAGTGTTTCAGTTATATATGGCAATCTTCTATTTATTATTTTAATTCCCCATTTATGTGATATTTGCATGCCCAACAGTTCATAATGCTTGGGTTGTATAGGAATTATTCTGAAGGCCGACTCGATGTCTGTTTTAGCTAACAAAGCCCCAGATCCCATATTGTTAATTAAAAAGATCGCTGTATCTAATTATTCATACTGTACAGTTTTATCACCATGTGCAATTCCATAATTGATAGAGGATCCAAGCGGATATGAAAGATGATGAATGATTCTATATTCACCTTGTTCCTTCTTGGGAACCAACCCCAATGGAGATATCTTAAGTTAGGAAAAGGTGGTGTACTAAAAGGACCTGCAGTCCTACCAAGTTCTATTTCTTTTTTAATTTTGTTTTGCTAATACTGTTTGATTTTCAATAGCCGACTCTAAATGTGCGTGGACCATTATATATATTTTTTAAACCTGCCTTAAAACCATCTTTCAAAAATGCTATTGATTCGTGTTCGTGCCCATATAACAATTTACAGAGAATATCAATTTTGACCAGTGTTTTGTGTATTTGCTCGCATTCTTTGGTTAGGGGCACTGTTGTGGGACTGGCTTGAGCTACTTGGGGATATGTTAGACTGTGGTTTGTCGGACTTGTTGCATCTACGAAAGGAATGTTGTCCCCGACAGAGCTTACATGCATGCTTGAACCCACAGCCTGATCTATGGCAGACCCCTTTATTTTGAAAGGCATAGGAAAACTTCTGTTGCTTTGAGATGCTTTGCCCTGTACCACCCTGTGGGTACTTTTGTGTTGGAGTACTGCCAGATGTAATAGCCTCAAGATACAACTCATTATTTGGTTGATCAAATGGTAGACGCTCCGGAGAAGTCTGTTGCCACTTATGGAAGTTAATGTCATACGTAATAGCAGCAAAATCTCCCGCCCTCTTTGCAATTCTTTGCACTATGTTGGCATACTTCATTAGTGAAGCAGCCAACTCAGGCCTGGCCTTGACCAGAATTGTTACGTAAATTTGGAATGCTGAATTTCAAAGCTCCATTGTCCGGATTGGAATGGGATTCGCTTTTGGAATCGGAGAAAAAGTATTCATCTGAAATGCTACATCAAACTGGTCACAGGACCTGTTTTGTAGCAATGACCCAAATTCTATGAATTGATCGGCCCAAATGTTTTGCTTGATCCTAATGTCAACATTAGCATCTAATGGACAGGAGATGCTGCTGCTACTATCATAAATTGGTAGTAGAGTATCGGTTCATGGACCCAGTGCTGAGGTACCTGTCAAGTTGCCTATTGCCTCCTGAACGAATGAGCTATTTTGATCATTAGTATCTGAAGTTGCCGCAATTGGCACATGCCCGTCTTCCTGCGGCGGAGCTGGACGTGTTGCAGTAACAGCAGCAGTGTGATGAGCGACAGTGGCACCTGGATTATTTGTATCTGGTCTCAACACTTCTGCCGCAATTGCCGAAACTTGGCTGGTTGGCTCTACAGAAGGTACATGTTGAATCTGTGATGACACGGACCCTGTAGCCTCATGGGTTGGTGGTGTATCGGATGATGCTGTTAAACTAATTGCTTGTCTTCGCCCCTCGGACGGACTGTGGCGTGTCGGTCTTTCGCTGCTCTGTGTGGTCTTTGTGGTGCCATTACACTCCAAGAAAAAATAAAATAATAACATATATATATAAATTATCAATTTTCCCAAATATGCAATATATTTTTGAATATTGACCTATCAAGTCTCATAAACTGCTGTTACCCTCAAGGAAACGGGAGTATAACCAACCTTGGTAACTTACAAGCTTACCAAATCCAACTATTAAACTTTGGACTTGATAAAATTATTTTTGAATCACAACCATGAAGCCCCCAAAAGCCCACGGGATCTAAGATACCTGAAATTAATTTTTTAAACCACAACTATGAAAGCCACACAGGCCCACGGGATCTAAAATATCTTAATTAAATAAAGTTAATTTTAAACCACAACTATGAAAACCACAAAGGCCCACATGATCTAAAATATCTTAAATAAAATTTTTAAACCACAACTATGAAAGCCACAAAGACCCAAGTGATCTAAATTACCATAAATTAATTTTAAACCACAACTATGAAAGCCACAAAGGCCCACGTTATCTAAAATTACTTGAAACGACACAATGAAAGCCAGAACTACATATACTTACTGTGTTCCAGGATAATTGTGTGATACGATTTAATGACTGCTCCCCGAACACTCCGCACATACTTTGGCAAACTGTGCAATTCATTTAGGTGAACCCCGTCCCGGCAGTAAACATTTGCAGGACTTTCTTTAAGACCTCTGTGCTTATGATAAGACACATAAATTTTATCAGCGATCAAGGATTTCAGTCTTTGATTAATTTCTCTTATCTTGATGTTGTAGACGGGAGTAGGAAGGTGGCGAGTTTTGTGTCTCGGCAAAAGTTGAATCAGGCATACATGGCCAACCAAACACCCAATGCGAAGCCATTCCACTATGGACATGATATCGGTAGCTATCTTGTCAGATGCATATCTCCAACTGTCCGCATCATTTCCGCCCACTTGTAGCAAAACTACATGTGGGTTATGCGTTGACAAATGTTCCCGAAATTGACCTGTCACGCACGTTAATATTGCATTTGTACAGCCAAACCTCTCCCAGATAAAACACCGCACTCTCCACCCCAAAAAGGTATAGTTGGATAATAATAATAACAATTGTGTATTATTATTAATATTATCTTTTTATTATTATTATTTATTTTGATAGTTCTGTACGGGCAATATTATGCTATTCATATGTCAATGGAAAACATACACAAAAGGGTCCGCTAAATCCATATATCCCTCCCCTCCCCTGTCCAGAAAATGCTCTGTTCTTACAGTATTTAGTATGTATTCCTCCCGTTCCTGATAGTGTGGTCCTATAGTTCCGGAGTGATGATACAGAGCGTGCTGTCGGTCGGGTTCATTTCTGGCATGGTGCTTGCCACGCTGATCGTGTGGATTGTGTTTGGTTTGGAGCGTTGATACTGAAGTATCTTCTTCATAACCGCTACATAGCTGGGCTTGCTCTTTTTTTACATATTCAGATTGCCTGGCCATATCTGTGGCTTTTTTCAGAGTAAGAGTGTCATCGAGCTGCATTTTGAGAGATAGAGCATCGTCTTTTACACCTACTATGATACAATCTCTGATCATTTGGTCTCGTAATTGACCATAGTCACAATGTTCTACTAGAACGTACAATGCAGTAATGAATGAATCGACACTTTCACCGTGCTGCTGTGAATGTTTGTTAAATTTAGCACGTTAAAAAATTGGGTTTCATTGAGCGACAAAGTGCGTATCAAATCTACCTTTAACTGTTGTGTAGTCTTTTCTTTTCATCATTAGTTAGTCCATATCCAATCATAATATCATCTGCTTCATCTCCCATCGAATACACAAGTGTGTTGACTTGCCTCTCGGGCTATTTTTCAGCGAGGCCTGATGCGAGGCGAAACCTTTCAAACCATCATATCCATTTAGGCCAGTCTTCAGGTTTTGAAAAATTCAGATTCAGGTATAGAAATGTTCAAATGACTTGCCATATTTGTATTTTGTTTCAGATGGCTCGGATTACGGATGATATTTCAGATTTTAACTTCTGAAACCATGTAACAAGTTGATTGCATCAGCTCGATACAGAAAGTATCTCCTTCGACTCCTCAGAAACTACCCTTGTTTCCCACTCTTTGAATGCAAAGTCACAAAAAACTCATTCGGACGCTCTCCTCTCCACACCTTGTAATCCAAAAATATCCGCGAAATCCTTCGTAAAATATTCTTCGGAGTAGCAAAACCTCTTCGAACCACTAACGACAATCTTGACAGTACGAGCTCTATCATCCTTCATAACTTTCTCTAAAAGAGGAGTTACCGTTGAAGTTACAATCACCATGTCAAAAGCTAGGGAAATTTTTTTTTTGCAATGAGAGTTTTTATTTCTATTAAACTAGAAATGTTTAGTTCTTATATTTTGTTTAAATTAGCCCCCATAGAGGCAATTAAAAATTGTGCTAGCCGCCCAGTTAAGGGGTAGGGAATTGCCACTGCGCAAAACTGATAAAATACACTTTGTCATTTGCGTTATCTGAAAAGACAACAGCAGCTGATAATCGGCAACATCCTATTCAAATATGGAACCACTCGGTCTGCTCATGAAGGTGCCATACAGTGGATGGGACTCGCTGGTGACACCTTTCACTAGTCTGCGCATGAAGTGCCACACATCTAGTCGACATGGCAGGTCGTTCCACTTCGCAAACAGTTGACCTATTTTGGATGGTCCTCCCACAGTGCAGCAATCACAGTCTGTGTACATAACTACAGGCGGAGGTTGATCTGCCTTGCTGACCCGGTCCATAATGCCATCTGCCATCTGTTGCAAGCCCAGTGTACCCTCGGACTCGGTGAGTACACACATGAGAATTTCACCTTTCTCATTGGAAACGCTTGTGGCCCAACTTGCCGATTGTGTAGCAGAACTCTGCAGCTTTCGACACACCTTCTTTGTGGAATCGATTTTTAATATTCTGCCAAACACCGATGTTACCAGTGCCTTAAGTGTTGGCAGTCGAGACCACACATCTCGGACGTAAGCAGCCAGGAACCATTTGGCAGTTCTGAAGCCCGGAAAGTCTGGCACTGAAGCAAACTGTGGTATAGAAAGCGACATGTTAAGCATACTTTTCCGGTACCTCTCACAGTCACTCAGATACTGCACGGCATGTGTGAGATGTTCCTGGCTGTGCAGCTCCTTCAAGGTGTTTCTCAGTGCTGTGGGACTGTTGCCGAGAGTACGTGACTGCAGAAGTCCAATGACACTCCAGTCACAAGAGTACTTCCTTGTGAGGACAGCCGGGAAGCGAGCTCTTACACCCTCAGACAACTGGTCAAGCATTCTGTGGTCCCAGGCTATGTATGTACCACTGCACGCACGACAATCCATGTATTCAGCAGCCAGGTAATACATACCAGAAACATCAAGGACTAACCTTTCGACCTCAGACTTTCCTGCAAACCACAGTGTGGGCAGAAGAAATCGACAAGCCACATCTTGCGTGGCATCCAGAGGAACAGCTTCCTTGCAAAGTAGCTGTCGAGTGATGGTGGACTGTCGTACTTGGGAGCTGGCGGATACCACCATGTCTGGAGGCGCGGGTTCATGTTTCCCTTAGAGACAAACAAGCTGCGTCCTATCCACTTCTGGTCACAAGGGGAAACTGTCTGCATCCAGCCTAAGGGTAGGCGACTACTGTAGTCTGTTGTATGTCGAGGAATCAACATACTAGTGGACGTAATCTAAAGAAAAACAAGAACAAAAATGTTGTGAATAAAATAAGTATTAGAACTTAAGAAAATAAGAATAAAATCAAGTGTTTAGTCTTAGATATCTTCCATAATGAAACACACACACACACACACACACACACACACACACACACACACACACACACACACACACACACACACACACACACACACACACACACACACACACACACACACACACACACCACAACACACACACACTGAGACCAAAAATGTATAGCCCTCAAAGTCTACCGAATCCAGACCACAACATTATGAACACCCGTTCTAATATGTTCCTGGCCTTTAATGCCTTGAGGTTTTCCAGTCATAAGAAATAACTGTGCCATGTAATCTTTCATAAAAAAACTCATGGACAAACTCGCGGTTTATCCAGCCAGGCAGGCAATGTAACTGAGCCCGAAATACATAGAAGTCACCTGTACATACAAAAACGTTAGAACCACGAATCTGTAGCACTGGTACCTGATAAACAAAATCCCGACGTAACTCTTTGGTAGCAAAAATCACCGCCCAACTCGAAAAGTGGCCCTGGAACACGCATTCCACATCCTCCAGTGCCACATGATCTCCCAAGATTGCCATAACATCCTCTCGGGACACAAAAGAGCATAGCTGTATGGCCTAACTCATCAATGTTGATAAAACGGTTTGACATGATGAGTAAAATACATTTTTGGGCCTAAAAAGACCCTAAAACACAAACGTTTTGGTAAACAATCAATAGCAAATAAGGTTAGGGGATTGCCACTGCACAAAGCTGAATAAATACACGTTGTCAGTTGCGTTATATGAAAAGATTGTTCTTACATTACACTTTATTTTTGTCTTCTGTATAATTCATCACATTGTGCTATTATCATAATGCCATTTATTCATTCACACTGTCGTTATAAATGAACAATGCAACACCGCTTTAATGTTAAAAACTAGAGGGAGTAAACGAGGTATAGTACCAGGTTACTCCAAGTAGCATAGGAGCAGCGCACCGCCCTATTGAATTAAAACATTTTTTATTTCAAGGAATTAAAACCAGTATAAAATAAATGAATACAAATTAAAAATAATATAACACCAAATATAAACGACGACCATACAGTGCCAGCAAGATGTGTGTCAGTCATCGAGTAAAAAGCTTTGGAGCTTTACTTCGCTCAACAGCTTATTCGCTGAAGAGCAGAATCGAAACAACTTCAAACGACTTAATTACACACGTGTATGTCACATCTGTATGTGTAAATCGCTGGCACAATCTACTGTATATCATGTAATCAGCTTTGTATGTAATGTTCTGAGGCAGATCTAGAGGGGGTCCAAGGGGTCAGGACCCCCCTCAAATTTGAGAAGTGCCCCTTTTATTAGGAATTTTAGGGTTTGTTTACAAATGTATTTAGTTTTTTTTAAATTATTATTATTATGCCAGCATCCCTGTTGTAGCACTATTATATTATGGTCCATGTGAACCGTGTATAATTTTTCCATAGTGCCTTTTCATAATGTTATGGTGCCCTTTTTGTCTTGGACCCCCCCCTCATCAGAAAAGCTGGATCCTTCCCAGATGTTTAAATATGTTCTATGGATCACTGATCTCAAATAAAAATATATTATTATTATTATTATTATTATTATTATTATTATTATAAATTAAAATGTTATATACATTATATGCTGGTCGGCGAGTGGTGGGTTGTTACTGCCAGCAAAACCATACATCCACCATACATACAACCAACACCACAAGTAGAAAAACTATATAATTATAATTATGAAAGTTAAATTTTATTATTTATGTACAATTGTTTAAAATACATTAAAAGATATTAAAAATCTAGTACAATCTAAAGTTAATCAATTCCGTAGTTGGGAGAGCCGAGAACCGGACTAAGGTACAATAAACGGGTTTAGATTTTAAAATGTATAACCTTAAATCCCCAAAGTCTGTTCTTACAATTAAAATCTCCTAAAATAATTGATTTCTTTAAATAGTTGCCAATGGGTGCCAACAAATTATTTAAATTTAACATTTTAACCGAATTAGTAGGATGAACGTAGGCCCCTAATGATTAAATAAATTAATATCCCCAGATTTAGTATGGATAGACACCTCAACGTCTCGATACTTGGATGGCTGATAGCTGTTTTTGAGTACGGAGCTTTTGCAATCTCTCGTGTCAAAAAGATACCAGAAACCTTTAATTCGATGAACATTAAATTTTGTTTGCTCCTGAGCAGCGCCGGCGTAAGAGGTTTTATTAACAGACTGAGTCCCTGTGTTTACATTACTAGACTCGGCCTTACGATACTAATTTGCACCAGTCGCCGAGCCACGGGGGTGGGTGAGGTGCATTCACATGTTTACCCGCAGATCGATTTATGGGGGCATCCCTGTAGCGAGGATATGGCGCAATCTTCTCTTTTTTTTTATTAGCTAGTGTACGCATGTACTCTACTACACTACAGCCATATAATAATGCTGTGATGTTTGAGAAATTGTACTGTGTAGTTGTTGTAATTAATAATACATATAACTGTAATAGAATACAGTAATTTAGAAGTATAGGAAGAGGAGAATGTGTGTAGTGATGATTTAAATATGTTGATTGTATTTAATGAATACTTGCCTTTTCGAAATATTATTGCATTCAAAATGATTAAGATATAATTTTCCATAACATTACTTTCTGTGTCTCATGATTCCCACCAGGATTCGAACCTGGGTCTCTCACCACTGGCGTGGCAAGTGTGATAACCACTACACCATAGGAATTGTATATGACACTGCTCAAGTAATGACATGAGAAAATATTACTAATTAATTGAAACTTCCCATCTGCTTTTAAAAGGGCTTGGGACCTTCTAGCAGTAACGCTAGGCAGCATTAAAAGTTTTTTGTTGTTCATATTATGGTATTTCAGTTATTGTCTTTGTTACTGTCAAATTGTCTTTCTTTCTGTACTGTAATCTAGCAGATTATCACTCTTTTCCCTTTTTCCCATAACCTTTCCTCAACTAAAACTGTTGAAGTCAGTTGACAGTACCAGTTGCCAAAGTACTGTTTGTGGGTGTCAGTTTTTCTTTCCTGTCCACATTTCCTGCATTTTATGGACTCTGATTTCCTGGTGTACTTCCTTGTGAAAGTTCCTGTCAATTCCTTCTCCAGTTTACGTTTCCTGTACCTTTGTGTACTTGGAGGAATGGTCGAGACAGCAGAAGTTCCCAGTTGGGGAATATTGCATGTTGGTCTTTGAGCAATATAGACACATGTTGGCGTGGCAAGTGTTTGACTTCGCGATTGGCCTGCAGTGTTTGGTGGAAGGGCCAGGATGTGTTGGTCCAATTCTGGTGCAGACAGCAGTGATGCTGGCAGAATGTTGGCTGGTGGTAAAGGTTCAGAAGCAACTGGAGCTGGGTGTGGAAGCGTGATGCCTTGTTGCAGTATCTGCCTCTCCTGCCTTTTTGTACGTCTGTTGTACCTATAAATGAACAACGCAAATGATTAGTTGAAGTTTAAAAAGACTACAAAGGATTAGATAGTTGAAGTTTAAAAAGACTACATGTGCAGACTCACCTCCCCACCCTTCAATATTGTGAAAGAATTAAAAACAAATATCAGCTTTAATTAATTCATGAATAACCGACTGCCTTCTTACCATATACAGTCTCAAAGCTTGTTTTTAGTACACTGCATTTTTATAACATGTAGAGACAGCTGAAAAGTAGATATTTAGGATGTTATTACACTTACCACTGATTCAAGGTGGTGGTGTTGATTTCAACAAATTGCAACCCGGTTTCATTCATGATGCGAGCATTGTTCAGTACCATCTCCCAGATAGTTTTGTAGCCACGACTGACCAGCGTCCATCTCATCGTTGTGTGCCCCTTTGACTTGGTTGGTGATGGATAACAAGTACATAGATGTACAATGATGGCCTCCATATACCTGTTGCAGTCTGGCCACTGAGCTGGACCGGTATTTTGACCTAGAAAACACCTAAAGGGAAAATACAGTACTTATCAATATACAAGTGATATTCAAATTATAATAATGGAAGTTTTTTCTTCTTCAGTACTGGGGGAGTGTTTGCTTTTAATGTATTGTTTACCTTTTTGTGCTTTCAACACCAGGAGCAACAGTAGATTTTGCAGCCTTGAACCTGCCCTTGCTCTGTGTTGTCCTATGGCGTGGCGAGAACTTATTGGGCCGTTTGTCATAAGGGTGGAGATCATTCCAGAGAGCAATGATGGTTGAGGCTTGTTCATGGGTCAGTGCCCTACTCTGATCCTTTAGAGACACCAAGCACCTGGCCAGTGACTCCACTTTGCTGAAACCCTCAATGTTGTCTGGTCCAACAGATTCCTGAGAAACAAACAAGTGATAGTTTAAAACAAAGTAACGTAAGATAATACATGTATGTAACCATCTCTGAAAGAAAGAACTAAACAAAAAAGAAGAGTTATTTAATTGGGAACAACGTACTGAAGAAATTCTCTTACTACTAAACAATGTGTAGTTATTTATACAGAATCCATATACCTGAAAATTAATATTACATGTAAAAAACCCCAACTATATTCTGTTTTGTGTTCTATTTCCAATAACATCGTGCACTTCACTGTCTTTATCTGTGGGATTGAAGTCGTCTGCTTAGGACCATCATGGTCTATGTTGACAGCTTTCAGCACTTCTCCTGTCTGGCTGAACAAGTACTCCACCCCGATCAGCTCTCCTGTTACACAACATTACATGGCCACCAGTACATAAATGGAGCAGTGGAAAAATAAAATACAATAAATGCTGGATGTAAAAAACCATGATATACACGAACTCAGTTATTAGAAATATTCAATTACGTGTGTACTTCCCGAGTGCCTTGAAACTTGGGTTGAATATCTTGCCCAGAACACTGTTTCCCAATTCATTGACTGCATGTCGCAGAAGACAGCTATAGGTGTGCGGTTCTGAAGTACCATCTGTCACAGCAGCGGCTGCCCTGTCCTCATTCCACCGAACCAAACCTTCCAGTAAATAGGCTTGGAAGTGCAGGTCACTTGCACTCGTACCTGAAATGATACAACACAGTATGCGTGAAATACTGTGCCTTGAAGTAATGTGTACAGAAAGATAAATATTAGCATTTCAAGTATTAAAAAAATTCCTTTTCCCACATTTATTCCCAACTTGTTATAGTTTCAGATAATACTTGTTTTATTATTATGTGGCATGATGTAATGTATAAATTACCAGGAATAAATCGGTTAAGATGGAGATGGAAAGACACGAAGTATGTAGAACCACGGGCACATCTATAGACTGGTAAACTGATTCCACACTTTACCAGCGTGGCAGTCACCGTGTACAACTGGACATCCTCAGGATCCTGGATACAGGCAATGTGCTGCTTCTGAGACTCCCAGATGTCCCATATGCGTCCCTTGTCCAGTAAGGGAACACTGAGAGTATCTAAACCCTGCTCTCCATCAAAGGCTTCTAGCAACTGAGCTATCAGCTTTGATGTCTGATCTACACCACGCGTTCTTCGTCTGCAGTGGGTAGACAACTCTTTCTTGGTAATATCCTTGATGACATCTGTCTCGGATGGCTTGTTGACATGCTGCATGACCAGTTGAGACCGCTTTGCTTCTTTGAGTGCCTGCAGATCTTCCCTACTCCACTCAAATATGCACTGTGACAGTCGACCCATAAATATTCCATACAGCTGATGGGCATCGGTGGTGCAGCCAATGGCAAAGCGACGCATAAAGTGCCACACATCCAGCCTTATGCAGAGATCCGGCCATGCAGCAAACATTGCCCTCAGTTGAGATTCCTTTCCACAGCAGCCACGGTCAACATAGAGGAGCTTTGGTGGAGGAACACCTGCCTTGTCATAGCGACCCACTATGCCAGCCACCATCGGTCCAAGACCACACCCTTCACTGGCTGTGAGGACACTCATCAGCACCTGGCCATGCTCGTTGCCTATATTGGTAGCCCAGGCAGCCGTACCTGCACTGTGACCTGCAAGCTTTTTGACCACCTGAAAATATACAACACAGTACATCTAGTTCAAATGCAAAAACCTAAATTATACATTAAAGCAAGGAAATAGCATCACATTTTTCATTTTACAAAACATTATTTTCATCAATGTTCAGTTGAAGACTATGTTATGTTTTAATACACATTAAGATTTTGGAGATATTTTACCTTCTTGGTGGAATCCATTTTCAGCACCTGTCCGAATGTTGAGGTGATTGATGACTTGATCTCATCTAACCTCAGCATCACATCATGGCAGTAGGCAGTGAGCAGCCACTTGTATTTTGGGATCGGAGCAGCTGGTGGTGGTTCCACAAATGATGGTCGCAGCACTAGCCTGTTGAGGTTGGCATCTGCAAAAGCCTTGCAGTCTGTCAGGTAGTGAGCGGTCTTCTGTAGCCAGGCCTCGCTGTGTTGCTCCAACAACTTCTTCTGCAACTGCGTTGAGCTGTTTCCCAGTCCACGCTGCCTCAGCATCCTGATGACTCGCACATCGCAGGCGTATCTGTACGTGAGGATGACTGGGAACTGCAAGCGATGGCCAACATCCAGCTGCTTGATAATGACATCACTCCAGCTAATCACTTTTCTCTTACATCTGGAACACTCCAGGTATTCGGCCGCTAAGCTGTAGTACCCATCAATGTCAAGGACCTGACGCACACGAGGGTATATTCCAGCAGATGTCAGCTCCTTCTTCTCACATGCTGGGTGTGGGCAGTGGAGTTGAACATGCCACAGCTTCTTTGGCATCCACAGGAGAAGACGCTGGGCAAAGTACCTCTTGAAATGGGGAGGCTGGTTACAGATCAATGCTGGTTGTGGTGGGTACCACCAGAGCTTGTTGATCTTGTTGATGTCAAGTTCAGCCTTTCCTCTACTGCTGGACACTTTAAAAAGAGCACTGGCGACCCACTGTTGATCAGCCTCTGGTAGTGTCTTCTTCCATCCATCAGGAAGGTAATACTCTACAAACAGACAATAAAACATCACATGAAAATGGCACTTATCACTGTCCACTTTTAGTAGCATCTTGTCACTGTCCATCTTTAGCATGCTGCAAAAAAACAACAACATTTTATAATAAAACAAATAATCATATGTATTCAAAATAAAACAAATGAAATAAATAATATTTAATTAATAATATATCCTTTACCTATGTTGACTGAAGGCAAAGAAGTACATACCTTGTCCAATTGATTGTAATTGGGTCAAGGAAGCTGCTGGTGATGTCACAGTGGCAGTGACTGTTTGTGACTTGGGCCCAACTTTAGAATGACTCTGTGCCACAGGTACAGTCTGAGGAGCTGACACTTTAATAATACAAAAAGTATCAGATAATACAAGAAATAAATCATACTGGCACTATAGTAAAATGTTCACAATGCATATAGACTATTATAATATAATGCACAGTAACTCCTTTAAAATATGTATATAATGTAACATTAACATTCCTGTAAATTTAACAAAAGTGTTTTTAATAATAAATGTATACATCATTTTCAGAATTTGGAAGTAATTATCAAATTTTACTTTTAAAAAAAGCTATTATAACAGTTATTAAAAATAAGTAAATCCAACACCAAATTAGACCACACCAAATTACTGCACACCACTACTGCTACATAGTACACCAAAGACCAAAGACACACACAAAAGCACAGATAAACAGAGCCAAGCAGTCAGAATATTTAACTACACCACTAGAGCACACCAATTTATAAATCATGGATGTAAAACATTTAGTACTTTTGACACAGTCTTAGACAGAAAACACTCTATTTTATCATTAGTAAGTGAACTTAATATACACCATCCCATAGACAGGATAGCACATACCATGTTGTTTGATATACCATTTGTGGTGTACTAGCTGTACAGATATAAAGCACAGTGATTTGAGGTTATACATGTACTTGAAGCGGTTACAAACTTTACTTACCAAAAAACAGGAAATCCAGGTTTTACTAATAAAATAGAACAAATAGCATTATTTATGTCATAATTATATATATTTAGAAGAAAAAAAACCTGTTTTCTTTGTAAATATTTCTACTAAGGTGTATTTATGAATGACAATATACTGCAAGTCAAACAAAACATGAAAAACACATTTATAAAGATTTAATTTGTATATACAATATTTTCAAATCATAATTAAATTGATTCTGTATATTTACCTGTCGGCTGAGTGGAGGCTATAGCAACAGTTCTGCTCTGTGACAAGTGTTTTGTCTCGAGCTCTTCTACACAAGAAACAAGTTCATCATCGTGCAGCTCTCCATGTTGTGAAGAAGAAACCTGCTGCTGGCTTGATGCAACTGTTGAAAAATAGAAAGGGAGATAATTGTAAATCTGAAATGCTGTATAATCATTAAATACATATAATAACAAACTGGATATATTTATTTATAGGTTAAGAATATAGTATGTATTGATTTAGAAGAATATACATGAATTGGTTACCTGATGTACTTGGCAGATTGGGTCGAGACTTCACGGGTGATAACAGGCGGTGAACTTTTGCTTTCATTGTCCGAGGTGACAAGGTTCGGCCAACCATCAGTGAGGCAAGAGGCGATATAGGAGACGACGTGCTCTTTTGAGACGACGACAGCTGTGTTTTCACAAGTCTCTCTGCCTTCTTCTTCTCCAATGCCTCCAGACTTTCTGTGAATGACTCAACATACTTCTTAAAGTTGAACTTGTTAGCACTGAGAGGTGCAGTAGTTGGCTTTTCCTCTCTCATGCTGTCAACAAACCAAGCAGCGTAGCCAAGTCCATTCTCTAACATCCATTGGAATGTCTGCCCTCTGTACGTTCCAAACTGAATACGATGCTGTCCAAGAACAAGCAACTCATTTGCCACATCACCTCCTTGTCGGCAAACTTCATCGACAGCATTTTTTCTAATGATACTTGGTAGCAAACAGTTGGTAATCGCCTTTTCTCTGTTGATCTTAGCTACCAGCCTTGCCTCATCAGAATAATCCAACTTCAAGGATCCATCACTGAAGCGGCGGAAGTTTACTTGTTCATTCATTTCTAAAAAGTAAATGAATAAATCACTGATATTAATATTAATTATTAAAATAATAGACAGCAATATATATTTGTTTATAAAAATAGAAGAAACATGGTACAGAATTATGTGGGTACCTAATAATTTTGGTACTAAATAACCTTTAGCAAATTACTTTTCTAATTATGATTATTTTAATGAAAACAGATAACACTTTGAAGAATGTCTTCTTTTTTCTTTTTCTTTTTAAAATTTAAATGTGTACGGGTGCCCGGTGTAATTTTCAT
>JAECMU010012019.1:0-10062 GCA_016106625.1 Dracogyra subfuscus
ATCCCAATAGTTTATTTAAAACAAACAAACAAACAAAGAAGAAGAAGAAAAAAAGAAATGTTTTATTTAACGACACACTCAACACATTTTATTTACGGTTATATGGCGTCAGACATATGTCTAAGGACCACACAGATTTTGAAAGGAAACCCGCTCTCGCCACTTCATGGGCAACTCTTTTCGATTAGCAGCAAGGGATCTTTTATTTGCACTTCCCACAGGCAGGATAGCACAAACCATGGCTTTTGTTGAACCAGTTATGGATCACTGATCGGTGCAAGTAGTTTACACCTACCCATTGAGCTTAGCGGAGTTTTCACGCAGGGTTTGGAGTCGGTATCTGGATTAAAAATCCCATGCCTTGACTGGGATCCGAACCCAGTACCTACCAGCCTCTTGACCGATAGACTAACCACGATGTCGATGTCACCGAGGCTGGTACAAACAAACAACAAAAATTAAAATAACAATATGGGACATTTTGATGGGGGTTTTCCGACCCCTGTATTAATTCTGTGTGATCGAAGTCAATGTAGATAATAAGAGAACACAAATACTAGGCCCGGACAAACTTACCGAATTGTATTCCCATTCATAATGAATTCAAGACTTTTAAGAAATTTAATCAGTGAGGCGTGTTGGAGGAAATTTCGTCAGTCTCATCCGCTGTTGGTACTGACAGCCAGAGAAAACGCAGAAACTCTTTTACTTGGCTCTTCTTTTTGTTGTTGTGGTGATGAGGTCTAAAATATAGGGTAGAATGAATACAACGCAATAGAAGGTCACGTCAAATCGTACTTTGTATACGTGCTGAAGCATGTTATTTTTTATTTTTATTTTTTTGTTTAACGACGCACACAACACATTATAACTACGGTTATATCGGCGTCGGACATATGGTTGTATCGAGAAAACCCCCAGTGGTTAGCTGACGGGGATCGATCCGAGACCGACCGCGCATCAGGCGGGCACTGTACCACTGGGCTATGCTGCCCGCTAAACATGTTATTGTACGGGAGTAGAAAATCGCCAAAACGCACGTGCAAGTCATGTCACTGGCACTTTACAGTACCAGTTCTACGGTAATAAAGCCTGAAAATTGAGTTAAGAAATTCATATGTTGTGATCGACTTCAGTTTAATGCAACGACGTTCACGATGCCGCAACCTTCTGGCACTGAGAGGTAATGAGCCATAGGATGTCTTAAAGTCGGTTTGTCGGCAAGAGAAGTGGCCTGTAGATTCAATTGCCACTACCCGCCACCTAGCAAATTTACCTGTCTCACCTGCATAACAGATTTCAACCTGCAGCTAGGACAGCTACTACCACCCATGGTCCGAACGGTCCCATCAGCTAACAGACTGTACGACGCCGACTACGGGAGCAGGGCCTCAACCAAGGAAGCCCTACGTTAGACCCATTCTGGTACAGCGGCATCGACAACAGCGAATTCAGTGGGCTCGAACGCATCATCGATGGGCACAACGCCATTTGGGACGGATTATCTTTACAGATGAACCCAGATTTCATCTCAGCTATGCCGATGGGCGGATGTGGCGGACACACGGTGAAAGATACACCAGCGGTTGTGTCTATGAGGTGAATCGCTGATGAGGTGGTAGTGTGATGATATGGGGAGGAATCAGTATGCAAGGTAGGACAGACCTTCGCATCTTCCGAGGACGTTGCAACGCCCAAACCTACAGAGACGAGGTCCTCCAAAACCACGTCATGCCCCAGATGGCAGCTAACCCGTATCTGCAGACGTTACAACATGATAACGTCAAACCTCACTTGGCTAGATTCACTATGGCCTATCGGAACCAACAACACATCGGTGTTCTTCCATCGTCATCTCTGGGACGATTACTCCGGCTGGTAGCCCCCAATTACACTTTTTAGCAATTGTGAGGCAAATTTGGTTCGCGTGTAGCATTAACAAAAATTCTGTTTGGCACCACACGCACAATAGTGCTGGTTAATCAAATTAAAGGATATATACCAACCTCTTGGACTTTGTCATCACTTTGAAGAATAGTATATTTTTCGCAATACAGCGCCTGAATAGAATTTGCTTGCTACTTTCACGGATTTAATGACACTTGAGTTGGTGCTGCGTTTTCTATGGCTGTCAGTATATTTTCGTGCAACCAGTCGAGCAAGTCACGTAATATTTCGTACACCACTGCAAATTCTGTATTTTCCCGCAAATCATAGATTTTCCCGCAAATGACATGGTGTACTTGTGATATGCATTGGCTATTGACCAATCAAAACGCATGAAATGTATCTAAAAAGTAATAAAGACTCGCATACACCGGATGCAGCGCATGCGTGTGGCCCGAATATTGCGTCTGCGGCTTACGTTTTGGGCATATAATAAACCATATACGATTGCGTCCGACCGCATGCGTTTTGCAGATGCACGCATCGCGCGTATCCAGTCTATATGAAGAAAGAAAATGTTTTATTTAACGACGCACGTAACACATTTTATTTACGGTTATATGGCGTCAGACATATGGTTAAGGACCACAAAGATATTGAGAGAGGAAACCCGCTGTCGCCACTTCATGGGCTACTCTTTCCGATCAGCAGCAAGGGATATTTTACATGCACCATCCCACATACAGGATAGTACATACCACGACCTTTGTTACACCAGTTGTGGAGCACTGGCTGGAACGTGAAATAGCCCAATGGGTCCACTGAAGGGGATCGATCCTAGAACAACTGCGCATCAAGCGGACGCTTTACCACTGGGTCCCCAGTCTATATGAGTGTTATGCGTTAATTTACTGGATATTTGCGAGTATACCAAATATGTTTGAGGGGATCTACAATCTCAACATTTACTGTTAATAAAGGTTATAGACAAGCGTGTCGGAAATAATTCAACAGGGCCGTGCCCTGATCAAATTTCTATGGGTAGGACACAACTTTTTATAAACGAATGAAGTGTTCACTATACAAATTAAACCCTGAGATGTGTATGCTATTTTCTGGAGTAAAAAAAAAAGAAGTTAAATTCTCAGGAGGGTAACTGCCCGCCTGCCCCCTCCCCCGGAGGGTACGGCCAAAGCTGATGATGCCAAAGTTAAATTCAACTTAAAATGTGCGCTAATTTAAATAATAATAATAATTCCTTCTTTTGTGCATACGCGTACGAGACAGGGGGCAGGGGTATCCAATTAAGGTTGAAGCACGCTGTCCTGGGAACACACCTCAGCTATCTGGGCTGTCTGTCCAGAACAGTTGGTTAGTTGTTAGTGGTTAATGAGAGAGAATAGGGTATAGTGGTCTTACACCTACTTACCCATTGAGTCGTTGAAACTCGCTATGGGTGGAAGCCGGTATCAGGCTGCGAACCCTGTACCTACCAGCCTTATGTCCGAAGATTTTAAACACGACAACACCGAGTTCGGTATGGACTTCTCATTTTTACCTATTAGATGTATCATCGAAATAACCACGGACTGCTTAAGTTATGTTTTATGCAAGAGTTGTTTCCCCTTTAATAAATTATAATATTATATACATATCCAGTAGTTTTTCGCTTGTTATATAAAATTCACGCACAGCATAGGAATTAAAAACCTAAACAGTGTTAGCATTGTGATGTCATGTTACTAAATACAAACAACAGAATGTCATTTTATTAACATTATGTAGGCCTACAGACAGTCTGGTATAAATAATATTACTATTCAAAATAATTAGCGGATATTTCAAATCAAATATGAATAATTATTGAATGAAACAAAATATTTAAAAACCCAATAAACAAGGAAGGAACTGCTTTATTTAACGACGCACACAACACATTTTATTTACGGTTATGTGGCGTCAGACATATGGTTAAGGACCTCACAGATATTCCGGGATGAAACCGGATGTCGCCACTTCATGGGCTACTCTTTTCGATTAGCAGCAAGGGATCATTGATATGCACCATATCACAGACAGGATAGTACACACCACGGCCTTTGTTACACTACCCACTAAGCAAGTGCATAATCTAGCAAATGAAAAAAGAATGAATGAATGAATGTTTAACGACACCCCAGCACGAAACATACATCGGCTATTGGGTGTCAAACTATGGTAATGGGGAAAACATTAATTGTGAATCAAATCAATATAAACATTCAACAAGTAAGTTGAAACACAGATTAAAGGACTGTGTAAAAATACAAATATCACAGATAGATAAGATTAAAATTTTGAATAAAATTCAGTATTTCGTAAAAATTGCAATAAAAGTTCTGGATGGAATCGAAAGGATTCCATTACATTTCTCTGACCAAAAATATCTTTCCGAGTCTCTTGAAGATGAAAGACACTCCACCAAAATGTGGCGCACCGTCAGAGTACACTGACAGCTCACACTGAGGTGGAGAATCGTTTTTTCAAAATAAATGAATGGGTCAAGTAAGTATGTCTATAGGAGGACTGCCACTCTCCCAAGACTGGCTTGATGGCATGAAGCTTGTTCACAACCACAAATTTGTTAATACTATGTTTAAAATCAGTATAAGGTACACCAACTCTGGCATGAGGCAAATCTGAGGCAAATCCAAAGCAGACTTGGCATCAGAATCTGCCTTTTCATTACCTCTGATGCCAACATGGCCGAGCACCCAACAAAATACAACATCTTTATTGGCAATAGATAAAAAGACACACTTTCGTATCACCAACCCAATCGAGGGATGGTCCAGCTACATATTACGTAAAGCTTGGAGACACGAAAGCGGGTCGGTAAAAATAATAAATTTGGATGCTCTGGATCTTTTATTTCTTCCCAGGCTTTAATGACTGCCCAAACCTCAGCACTAAAGATCGATGCCGAGTCAGGCAGTCTCATGGAAATGATAGAGTCTGATGGAAAAACTGTAGTACAAGCCACAGAAATCCCATCCCGTGATCCGTCTGTATACACAGGAATGTAATCACGGTATTTGTCTTGAATTTCCGTGAAAAATTGCTTATACACAACAGCATCTGTACGATCTTTCTTCAGATGCGATTTCTTTTTGGGTGTTTTGTTTAACGACGCACTCAACACATTTTAACTACGGTTATATCGGCATCGGACATATGGTTATGTCGAGAAAAAACCTCAGTGGTTAGCTGACGGGGATCGATCCTAGACCGACCGCGCATCAGGCGGGCACTGTACCACTGGGCTATGCTGCCCGCTCAGATGCGAAATATCAAATACAATTTTAGGTGGTGTAATACACCATGGTGGTAAAACAAAATATGAAGGAGTTTCCAAAGTGTCTGATAAATCAATGTTGGAAAGCGATAAAAAAAACGCTTAATGCGAAGACCAAATGTACGAATAGCATTTGGCCTTGCATCAAATAACTTCATATATTTATTGTCAAACACAGCAGTATGTGTAGGATATGTTGGTAAAGATTTAATCTTGGTAGCGTACTGCAGAGAAAGCTTTGCACGTCTAGCACCCAAACAAGGTTCGTGTGCACCAACGTACAAGCTCTCTACAGGAGATTTCGAAATGCCCCCAAGACAAAGCCTAAGTCCCTGATTGTGTACAGGATCTATCATCTGCAATTAAGACTTACGTGCCGACCCATACACTAGACATCCATAATCAAGTTTTTATCTAATTAAAGATCTATACAGACGAAGCATAACCTTGCGGTCTGCTCCGCATTCTGTATTACCAATAAATTTTAAAATATTAATAACTTTTAAGCCCTTCTTTTTAACATATTTAAGATGGGGCACAAAATATAGTTTCCTGTCAAATATAACCCCCAGAAATTTAGTCTCCTCCACAACTGGAATTGCATTTTTGTCCAGAAACAATCCTGGATCTAAGTGGAGACCTCTTCTCTGGCAGATATGCATACAAACCGTTTTAGCCTTTGATAATCGAAAGCCAATCTCAGTTGCCCATTGTGAAGTTTATTCAAACAAAGCTGCAACTTACGTTCAATGATGCTCATATTGGACGATCTATAGAAAATCTGAAAATCATCGACATATAACGAGCAATCCACACCAGGTGTTAAACACTGAGTGATGTTGTTAATTTTCACAGAAAATAAAGTTACAGACAGGATACTACCTTGAGGCACATCCATCTCCTGTGGGTGAATGTCGAACAAAGTCGACCCCATCTGGACTTTAGAAGATCTATCTCTTAAAAATTGAGATATACAAAATAGGAAGTCGACCTCTAAGGCCCATGCCACGGAGGTCGTTTAAAATCCCATACTTCCACGTGGTATCGTAAGCTTTCTCCAAATAAAAAAACCCCACTGATTATGGATGAAAGCTTCCCTACAAAACGTTTCAAATCTAACAAGATGATCAACCGTGTTACGTCTAGATCTGAACCCAAACTGCACATTAGTAAGCAATTTGTGGGATTCAAGATACCAGACAAGTCTACGATTGATCATTCGTTCCATGGTTTTACAAATGCAACTTGTTAAAGCGATAGGGCGATAACTAATAGGATTAGTTGGATCCTTACCAGGCTTCGGAATAGGAATAATAATTGCTTTTCTCCAATCAGAAGGAAAGTCTCCAGAAATCCAAATGTTATTAAGAATATTCAAAAGAACCATCAAAGATGATTCAGGTGAATGTTTTAATAACTGATAATGGATTTCATCCGGTCCTACTGAAGTATCATGGGCTCTACGAAGAGCATCCTGCAATTCATCCACAGAGAAATGCTTGTATACCTATTAATGGACTGCTTTTCAGCTTTAGTTCTGACAGATGTAAAAGCATCTGTACTGAAAGAAGAAGATGAATTATGAGAAAAATTGTTTGCCAATGAACTGGCAATGTCACGATGAGACGTGACATCTGTGTCATTGACAGACAAATGATGAACTGTATTACTGGATTCTTTACCTTTGATTGTTCGGATCCTATTCCAGACAGATTTTACTGATGTTTGTGAATTCAACTTGGAGACAAAAGTTTTCCAAGATGATTTCTTACTCTGTCTAATCTCTCTGCGAGCCTTGGCCCTAGCAAAACGAAATGCATCCAGGTTGTCTGTTGTAGGTTCACGTTTGAACCACTCAAGCAACCTGTTTCGCTCTTTGAATGCATCTTTGCACGTATCAGTAAACCATGGTTTATTGAAACGCTTTGGCACTGCCGAAGTCTTAGGAATAGTTTCATCTGCAATGTCCTTCAATATGGAAGTGAACAAAGACATGGGATCATCATCACCCGTAATGGCAAATTATGAGTGCTGCACAGATGCTGAAACTGACCCCAATTTGCCTTCGCCAACTTCCACCTTTGAACCCTTTCAAGCAATGGAGGTCCATCATTCTCCAAAATAATGGGAAAGTGATCACTACCAGAACGGTCTGAACAAACTTTCCAGGAGAAATCTAAAAAAAGTGAAAGACTACAAAGGATTAAATCTAAAGAAGTGAAAGAACCACTTGCAGAATAAAAATATGTACGACGTTTATCATTGAGAATTAAGTCTTCTAATTGTTGTCCTCTAATATTTACATCCTCACATCCCCACAAAGTATTGTGACCATTAAAATCTCCCATAATAAGAAAAGGAGAAGGTAGCTGGTTAATGAGATCTTGAAGATCCCTAGAATTAAAAGTAAAATGGTTTCGAGGAGGTAAATAAACTGAACACAGAGTTATAGTTTTATGAGCCGTGACCTTTACAGCCACAGCTTGTACATTTGTAGTTAATGATACTATACTCTGAGGAATGTTTTCTTTAACAAGAATGGAAACACCCCCAGATGCTCTATTGTCAGTTTCATGAAACTTATGATAGAGGTTAAAACCTCTCATGGTAATATGATCAGTGGCCTTCAGGAAAGTTTCTTGAAGACATACTGCAAGAGGATTATATTTTTTAAATTAAAAGCCTTAATTCATCAAAATTGGACCTAAGCCCACGGCAGTTCCACTGAATGACTGAATTAATTATCAGGGAGACGTATGGGATTGATCTTTGTTTTTTCCTTTGACTTAGATCGTGAGTGAATTTGAGGCAAATCATCCATCTCATCACCCACATCCATCGCCAAAGAATCAAACGAATAACTAATCGGGACAGAACGCATTTCAAATTTTTTCAAACGTCCCGAAGAGCACTCCTTACTGGCTTCTGTTCCTTTTCCTGACTGAGGAGGACCACTAGGGCCTGGCATCGTAACAGTCGACCTACCTGCGAATCTAGTAACACTTGTGTAACCTTTGTACAAGTTTTAAGTGTTTGGAAAGCTTCCTGCTGCTTCTGCAAAACTTATCAGCTTGTTTAGCAGCTTTTTCAATATCAGAAAGCTTTCGATATTTAGCCTCATCATATCCCCAGGTAATGTCAGTATTAGTTGAAATACTTATTGTGGAAACCTTGACTGCCATAGCATATGATTTACTTGCTATGACAGGAGTTTCGGTTTCCACAAGCTTTCTAGTCTCAGGATCTTTGATCTGTTGTACCCTTTTCTCGAATTTCCATTTGGCACATTCTCGCGAATATGCGAAATGGTTTCCCTTACGGTTGATACAAAGAATGTCATTAATACATGTTTTACTGTCATGGTCAAATTGACAACAACGAGCACATGTCAGCTTGTTTCGACATTTCTGACAGCGTAAGGAATTCGGTATAAATGGCACAACAGATATACTGAGATATCCGGCTTTGACTGATTGAGGAAGGACTGGTGTATTGAAAGTTAAGATCAAAGTATTCGTTGGAACAAACTCATTGTTCCGATGAATATTAATCCTTTTCACCGATATCACTCCCTGTGATGATAAATTTTCAGCTATTTCATATTCAGTGAATCCTTACAGATCTCTTGACCGGAGGTGTGAGGCGATACTTTTATTGGCAAATTACACAATGAAGTAGACTTGAGAAGACACGATGAATGCCTCTCAGTCAAACATTCTACCAGTAGCGAACTAGTTTTCACAGACTTTGGCTCGCCAGGCAAGCCGACAAGCCCCTTCTGAATAGCAAATGGAGATAATTTGCTCAAGGCCCCATCAACAGACGAAGTGATGACCAGGAACCTCGGCCAGGATTCAGAAGGAATAACGTTTTTAAGTTCAAACTAGTCCTGGATTCCTCATCAGAAGATGAGGAATCCGTAACATCGATGTGGATAATTTTCAGGGTCCCATCTGAAGTTTGAGAGTTGTTTGTACCCATATTATAGAGTCATAAATTCATCAACTCTGCCCCCACCCATCACAGAGTCCAACAAGGGGACATGAAGCTGCGGATAACCACCAGACAATCATGTCAGGGATACATGCTTGATATACTCAGGCAATAAAAAACACAAGAAATCACCTGATTGACCCTAGCCACCGCCCAAGAGCACAATATGCACATGATCATTCAAGTAATGGTTATTCTTGGCAAGTATAAAAAAACCCATGTTTGTTGGCTGATGGGCATGGCGTGACCAGCCGATTGATCAGGTCGGGCCTCTCTGACCACCCGTCTGGCTGAAATCCAGGCCAAAGTGGTGTGTTGCCAGAAAACATACCCATAGATATGCTCCAAACTCAACCACCAGGATCCTTTTATCCTATATTACGGGATGCACCTCACGGCCAACAAGTTGTGCTGTACTGTCCATTCTCAAAGAGAATGTTACGCCCCAGCACCACGGCGATGTTACAGCATGTGCAGGGGAATGAAAAAAGAAGCCCTTGTTCAGAACGACAAACACGTGACAGGATGATCATGTACGTGCATGGGGTGTCCATCCGAATATTGTGAGTACGTTGCAAGGACACTGTGGGAACAACCCTTCTTGTTTGTGATTGGAACACAAAACCACAAAATGTATGTCACACTTTTAATTAATACATTTAATTAATACATTTTCCACAATGCGACGTCTTCAATGTCTTCAATGTCAGGAACGTCTCAGGTCTGTGAGCAGCATGCTTCTAGTTGGCACCATCCACCGGAATGTGACTCGTATGCTTAATGTGTCAGTCAGCCATTAGCTTATTGTGGCTGGGGTGGATCCAGCTTTTCTGATGGGGGGGGGGGGG
>JAECMU010012051.1:0-13498 GCA_016106625.1 Dracogyra subfuscus
TGCGTCTGTTGCTAAAATAAACTAATGTACAAGCTTAGTATCATTCAGTACATGTTTTTATAATTTTTAATAACTTATTTTCATTATTGTTGTTTTTTCTATTTACCTTACGTCGCATAGGACGGTCATGCGTTCTCGTTACACAAGCTTGGTAATTTGTTTTGGCAGTGTGGTTATTCGGGGAATGCCCGTCACGTGACTCAAAATAATAAGTCACACCTCTGCTCTCTAAATAGCCGTTATTTTTCTCAGAATTATGGACCGTACCCATAATTCAATTATTTTTATAAAATATCAATAATAAGTGTGATATGGTGGTTATGTAGATGATCCAATAAAGTACTTTTAGGTACAAATCATATGTATATATTGTCATACAATACCTTGTTAGGTCAATAATTAGGTCAACCATCTGTGATAGAGTGCGATTAACAGTTGAAACAAAATAATATGACTATTGGTGTGACACCCATTACGTTTAATTGGATTCTCCCAGTTTAAGGTTGCATTGTACCAAATAAGAAAGTTCCGTGTCAAAGTTGGAGGTGCACCGTGAAACATTGATTATTTGTGCAGGTACTATTTATATTATGCCAATAAATAAATACTGTTTTAAACATAGTTTTATGCTTTATGCCTATACACAAAAGACAGAAACCAGTGCGGGAATTCCAAGCAATGAAACTGCTATTTTCAGCAAAAAATAGTGTTGCTAATAAAAACCTTCATTTTAATAGGTGTGTGACACCGTATTTTCTTACACAAGTTGCAGGCAGATTAAATGTGAGGTGCCACACTTTCTACTGGTCACAAGTGTACCGCCTGAGTGTTGATAACGCTGTTCAGTAAACGTTAACATTATCGGTATACAAATTGTTTTAGTATACTGGAACCGTGATAGATCGCCACTACAGACGATTTGGGCATGCGCAGAATCAGCAGGCTGTACATCTTTAATCCTGTCGGTAAACAGCGCAAATAATAAATGTTAATATTATATATATGTATGTATAATTAGTGTATTCTTAATGTAATTCACAGCAACGTCACAGGGTCATAACTCTCATTACATATTAAAATAACAATTACTCGTTTATTTCCCAGAAAATACAGACCTCATGACACGACCGTTCTCAACCGTTCTGCTACTCTCATAATTCTGTCGAAAAATTACAAATCTAATTTTTTATTGCGCAGTTTACGTAAAATAATCATCATACAGACGGTATATAGTTACATTTGCCCAAATCCCCTTGGTATAACACTTAATACAATACACATTGGTAATTAATTAACAGCTGCCGTGTTAAAATGAAAATCACTGTATACGTAAGCCCCTTTGGTGTGGCAGAGTCTACTTTAAGACACAGTATCCAATCAGTTTTACTTTTGTGCTCACGTGACAGATATGGGGTATAAATACGCTGATGTCCGCAAAATCGTCCTCTTTTCCGACAAGTGTTGATGAGGTTTTGTTGTAAAGATGTCACTTGTAAATGGAATGGACAACGGTGATCATTATAAAGAAATCAATTACCATTATGCCGAAGAATGTAGCCAAGATGATGTGGGTTCCTTCCTTTTCACGTCAGAATCCGTAGGGGAAGGCCACCCAGGTAACAAAACACATTGCTACCGATTCTGAAAATGCGTCAAATACGAAATAGGAAAATAAATGCCTATTTTGCATCACAATACTGTAGGATTTGATAAGTATGTTATAGTAGCGGTGATCCTTTCGTTTATATATAGAGTAAATAACTGGAATATATAGATGACACCTCGGTGATGTATATATATATACATATATATTGTTATTCATATGCAACCTACTGGTTTTCTTGAGGATATGTGAATTATATTTGCCCAATAGACCTTTATGCTACATTTCCCCCTCATTAATGCGGTTGAAAATAACTTATAAACACAAAATGTATTAATTAAAAGTTTTCATTAATGTTATGGAGCACTTGTACAGGCAATTTAAAACTATCAATTAATGTAGGCCCTACTCAGCTACTGTGCAACAGTGTGTTTAACAGTAAACCTGTCAGTTTAGATACCACTTGTTTTCAAGAAATCTACACATGTATAATACATGTACATGAACTCTTGACATTGGAAAATTATTGTGTATTTCAATTAACTAAAACTCTCCCCGAATTAACTAAACGTGAAGAACAGACATGTACCGACGTTCAACCTGCACCCCACTATTAAACACTCTTAAAGACTCGCCCTGGGTCAAAACTACCTTTAGCCAAAATAATAGCCAAATAGAATTTTTATTAGCTACAATGAAAATGTTTTAGCCAAAATAGTTTTACGCAGTACTGTATAGAGTATTTATATATGAATATAAAAATACATCTTTTTCAGCTAATTGTGTAAATACTGGAATAAATCTGAAAAAACCTTTTAGCTGATCAAAATCAAAGACAGCAACGGGGGTAGGAGAAGTTAATATATTAGTTTGATTTTTCATTTGGGGGTGGGGGATTTGCAGTTGGAAGCCAGTCCTCTGCAAACACCCACCCTAACATCTAAGGCCTATGACATTAATAAAAAAAAAAATTGAGAGCCAATACTCTTTTTAAAATAGAGATCATTATTTTTTTAAAATAGAAATCTTTATAATCATAATGTAGGTTTGAACTGCTTTTCATATTTTTCTTTAAGTAACCCATCAATTCCCCATCCCAACAGTTTTGACATTTGTGCCATGTTGTTGATTTCCGCGTCGTGTTGAATGCATGTTGTTGATTTCAGTTTGTAAATAATACGTACCCTAAGAATGCCAACGTTAGTATTACAACTATTCCACTTAAATCCAATTTTTTGATTAAAATGATAATTTATTGAAATTTACGGTCTTTTAAAAATCTAGCTAACTTTTGAGATGTCACCTCAGTCTACAAATTTTATATTTTATTTAACAAATGTCATGATTATTGTAAACTAATTGTATTCAGTGTATGTTTAACAGCTATTTGTATAAATGCTGCATGTTCATTTCCCGCGATCACGATATGCACAAGTGCAAAATTAACAAAGACCACGGAAATAAACCGACAAAACAGCAATTAAGTATTCAATGATGCGAACAACAATTTTTTTTTTTTTTACAAATACAAGATTTACTAGCGTGTTATTGTATTGTTTACTGTCCACAACTGTCTCTTGACACGTGCAACAGTCTCGGCTGACTGTGAAGCGATAAAATTAAGTCCCGTGATTATTAAAATAAGCAAAGATTATTATGTTGTATTCTGGATGACAGTTTCTCGTTACCTGTCGACGCATCGTTACTACGCTTATTATATATGTCGGATAGATTATGTAACTGTTTTTTCACATCGGAAGATAGAAAATGGCTTAGCCAAAATTTTAGCCACTTGTTGTGTATACTCCTTGTATAAGCCGACCCCTTAGTTTGACCCTAAATATCAGGTACAAAATCATCGGCCTCGTATATAAGCCAAAGTCATCTTTTGTCCAGTTGTACATTGTATTGATTTCAATAATACTGTCAACAAATAGACACTGTAATCGTTATACTAATAGTAATAGTAATGCTAACGTCTTCCATGTCATGTAAAACTAATTTAGCACCGATAAATCATAACAAGAAAATAAAACAATTCAAAGTGTAACATATCACTGCATATAAGTAATTTAATTATTTACTGGACAGCAAATAATTTAAATTAAAACAATATTCTTTACAAATTACCATTAAACTGCACAGGTTAACTGGTTTTTTTATGTACAAGTTTTAAGGTAATTGCTGGAAGATACAACGTAATCTGAATGACACAACCGTAATACATGATCAGGGTTGTTTATTTGCACAAAGTAGTCAAATTGGCATTGGGCAAAACAGTGAGAAATTCCATTGATTTCTATCTAGGAGAATAGCCACTCCCGAGGAAATCATTTGCTGGGAATTTCACCCTTATTGCATCATCAAAGTTTATTTCATCCCTCTTGCATCACCAAAATTTATTCCATCCCTCTTGCATCACCTACTTAGGCCTGCCACTACCAGACTACAGTCCGTTTCTACTGCATTAGCGTTTACCCTCTATTGAAAATGAGATTTGATGTTTAATAGTACTTGGTAAAAAAGCATTTTAATTTATTTTTTTAGTTTATATGGGTTTAAAACTTAGTAACATTTTTATTTCAATTTTTACTTTATTCATTATGAAGTTAAATGTCTATTTATTGGTTTTCTTTAAACACAAATGGTTATTATTCTTCAAGAAAACTAGTTTTAATTTTAGCAGTACAGTTAAATTCCAATGCACGATAATTGGAGAGTTAGATGAATTTTTAGTAAGCTTTTTCTTCAACTAGCCCTAGGTTTTCATTTTAATTTTCAACCCTGCAGGCAGTGTTTAAAGCCTTCATTGTTAAAGTGTGTGTATAGTCTAATAGGTTTTGATTTCTCAGTTTGCAGGTGAACAAAGGCAGTTAATAATATGTGTAGTGAACATTTTTGGAATGTTGCATTACATTTACGGGGTTCGAACTTAACAGTTGCCTGATTACCCCTGGCAACTGAAAACTGACGGGTGACTGAAAATCACAGTACGGTTGCCTGCCTGGCGACCTGCTTCCACACACCCACACAATGTTTTCTCGTATATCTGTTGCAGTATTGGGTTTTTTTTTTTAAAAGAAAATATTATTCGGGCAAGTTAAAATAGATCCGGACAAGTGAAAGTGCTGTCACCACTTAAAAAAAAAAGGAAAATTAAACAAAGGCACTACATTTACAAATGTATGTTCTGCATTCATTTGAAAAGCTTTTGTATTATACACTGTTAGTTTTCATTGTCAAATACTAGTTAATACTACTTACTGCTCGAAACGGTCTGTGGTCAGGTCACAAAGTCCGACCAATGTCCTGTTAAAATGGCATTACCGGTAGTTGTCCAAATACTATTATTCAGAGTATGACAAATATTTCGAAAAGTCACTAGCCACAGGGCTAGAGGGTTTGTCAAAACACTATCCCACCAAGATAAAGCACTAGCCCAAATTCTGGATCAATTGCAACTGTATTTTTATATAATTTTTGTAACATTACACATTTACAAGTATAATAGTAAAATAAAACAAACACTTGTATCATGTTGTAACTCTCAGTATTTTGTCGTGTTGTACATTTGTTTTTGGTCGAGTGATCCATCGTCATTGTTCTGTTTTCGCTTTTGCCCTCCCCTGGGGGAAAATAATTAGCAACTCATGGTTGATATCTAAGCACATTATTAAAATTTCAATGAGGGTACGACAGTGTGACACAGTAATAGATGGTTCAGTGTATTCGATAGTTATACATTTAGGGCCCTACTATTTGTCGCCAGGAACGGTGATGCCAATTGCTCAAATACAGGTCATCATCCCATGTCAAGACCAATATCAAAAGAATATAACGGCAACATTTCAGTCGGTTGTTAATTGATGAACAAAAAAGGTATCACAGGGCTCGACCTTAGCGGTAGTCCGGGGTGTTTTGACTACCGATTTCTCACTCGGACTACCAGTTGTCAAACCCCGGTAGTCCGCTGGGCTACCAGATGTTTTGACATGTCCAGTCACTCCACAATTAGCAAGACGTTCAAGTCATCGGTGTCTGAAATGCCACCCTTTCATGTGCGTGCACTTTACTGCCACGAGCTGCTGAGACTGTTAATTGCTCCCCTCCAACAGCTGGCGGTTGCGCAATGTGATTCAGTTAAACAAAATAATATATTTGCCAGTGGTATTATGTTTTTAACGTAGTCGACTATTATAAATAATTAAGTGGCCAGATATACAGGGTTCGTGCGCGTCATAGAATTACTATTTGGGTCATAGGTTATCTATTCCTACTCATGTTGAAAATCAACAATACGGCCCGATGTTTTGACACCAACTTATAACTAATGCCTTGTATTATCAAGACTATTTGCCGCCAGCCAAAGTCTAAACTAAACCATAACTCAATCACTGTTTATTTTCTTCTAGGCTACCTTTGCAGATTATCAGATTACTGTTTACAAAATGAAAATATATTAGTATTTTAAAGACATGTATAAATTGACGAATGTTTTCAATGTTAAAAATATTAATCTTTCTTACAAATTATTTTTCATTCAATCTCTCTTATCGTTTACTATTGCCTTGCATAATATCCTCGTTCAAAATGGCATCTGATCGTGCCACGTGATAACACACACACACACACATGGTGATCCACTGTCTGGGATAATTGGCTCACAGCAGTTACAAGTTTATTGTCATCAATAAAAAAAACCTGCTATTGTTTAGAATAAAGGCAAGTTTTGCTAAGATTCTTCGAAATGACACCTATTAAACAGTTAAAGCCATTTTAAGTATTATGCAATATCGATCTTCAGGATCGTACGTTTAGCATATTAAAATACTTTTCTTAAGAATCACATTTTCTTTCTACGTCCGTTCGGACTAAGTTCTGCACATGAAAACCGTATGAAGTGTTTTAATAATACTCTGTAAGCCTTCATTACGAGATTAGGTCTTAAAAAAAGATAGAAAAAAACAAGCGAGGTTTTGGTGGTGGTTGTTTCCAACTAGTAGTTTTATTATTATATTTATATTTCCCAGTATATTGCTCATAATTTTAAAAACAACCACCCTAAAACAACATGTTTAAATAACAAATATATGACAGTTTTTTTTCTTCTCCTTTTTTTCAAGTTATGGGGCTACCAATTTTTACTGAGGGCTACTAGATTTTATAACCTAGTAGCCCGGTGGGCTACCATTAAAAAAAACTTAATGTCAAGGCCTGTATCAGCTTGTATCGGGAGCTGTGACGCGTTATCCAGACCACTACACATAATAGGCCAAGTAGTCAATACATGTGCAGTTACCATTAAAATTTGTTTTCCTGATTGCCGATAACCACATGTCAGCGAAGTGTTAAATTAGAAACCAATAGGTAAATAAAACACTGAAATTCAAAGCATGACTGGGGTTTACTTGAAATTAACCTGTCGTTGCGATTGGTGATTTCAAAGTTCTGAGCCTAAAACTATATGTGCAAGATTAACTACCACATGCCATACATGTCATTAGACTTATTTCCTGTGCCAGAAATTTGAAAGGGAAAAGTAACTGGCGATGCAATTTGCAAACCTAGTTCAAGTGGATTATTATATACTGATTGCATTGTTGATATTATTCGATGACAAATGTCACAAATTTATTAATGAAATTTCAGCCGAGAGAAAAAAGACCCAAACCCACAAATGATCGATAAAGTGGGATGCATTTCTCATTGGCCTGAACTTAAAAAACAATAGCCACTGGCATCGGGCTAGCGGATTTGTCGAACTCTGTATTATTTGAGCTATGAGCCACAATTAATATTTGTATTGCATCTATTTATTCCACATTAAAATCTTGCTCATGGTTTGTGGTTAGCTAAGCATAATTTGTCAACGTCCATAATTTTTTGGACCACCATATTTTTTGCAAGTTTTGATCCCTGCTACTGATAACAAAGTACCCTGTATATAACAAAAACAATTGAATATTTTCATTTAAAACAAATTCTTTTCTCATTTGTAGATAAAATCTGCGACCAGGTGAGCGACGCTATCTTGGATGCACATCTGAAGCAGGACCCCAATGCTAAGGTAGCGTGCGAAACGGTCGCCAAGACGGGCATGATTCTTGTGGCTGGTGAAATCAGCTCCACTGCTCACGTGGACTATCAAAAAGTGATCAGAGACACTATTCGACAAATCGGTTATGACGATTCGTCCAAGGGATTCGACTACAAGACTTGCAATGTTCTCATTGCTCTTGAGGAGCAGAGCATTGATATTGCAGCTGGTGTACATGTTGACAGAAATGAGGAAGATATTGGTGCAGGAGACCAGGTACAGGCAATTTCAAATGTTTTCTTTGCTGAGATATTGTTTTTATCCTATAACTTAACCATGATATCCATGTCATATACCCCTGGGGTTGAATTTTACGCTATTACGCAAATAGTAAATTTCGAAACGGAATAGTAAAACAATTCTTCCAATTTTGAGTCATAAAAGTGAAATTAAAGCACTGAATACTAAAAATCGCCTGCGACCATGCTGCTATTTTTCTGCAGAACAAATCCTTGCACTACTCTCATTTTGAGTGAGTTCGTTTGTAATTCCAGTTAGTATGCAATAATGCATAAAGTGGTGTATAAACAATTGTTAATTGCGCAATTTTTTATTTTTAAAAGGCAAATTTGCAAGGTCTCTTTCTTTCTTTTTTTTAAACAATATTTATTAATGTTTAACGTTTGGGATTGACCAACAGGCGATGCCTATAATATAAAGGTCTCTCCTACATTTTACCAATGCAATATTTTTACAAAACATAGCACACAAAACAATGGTTGTGATAAAAACAACCGCACACATCGCACAAGAAATGAACAGAAACAGGACAGACGGACATAGAGCAGGGTTTTATCACCTATGTTGCTAGACTCCGAATATCGGCACCATTCCCCAAGGCTATGTGTTTTTTTTCTTCCCAATTTGGAGTTTAGAAAAATCCCAATATGAATGCTAAAACTTCCCAATTTGTCTGTTTCCTTTTAATATTCTTGAAGCTCTTTTCTATTGCTTTTTATTAAATCATTGATCACTTTTGATAAGAATAAACAACAATCAATATTTTTGTGGCTTTTAACAAGATTTTGAAAGGGAACACAAAATTCCCAATTAATTTGTAAAACGACAAGTTGAAAGCCATGGGAGTCGAGTCAAATTTCAGAAATAAAACCCTATAGAGAGACAGAGAGAATGTATGAGAATTGTCAGTATGCGTCAGTAACATAAACTGTTGAACCATTTTAAACATGTCAACATTTTCTTGGTCATCAAATTTTTTATTTCCAAATAAAAGCACTTTGTAATTTAAATTTGAGTAAGCAAATGGAAATTGAGCACATTGTCTGTCAGTTTCGGCAATGGAGTAAGGAATGTTCAGAATTCTCAGTAGGATGGCCACAGGCACAGATTGGAGTATCAGATATAAAACGTGCAAATTTGTGTCCATTTAGGTCACTAATTATTAGACAGAAGACAGTGTAATATCTCTGGTCTTCTCTCACACGTGTAAAAAATTAAAATGGAGTTTTAGTTTTGTTTGCATATAAGTGTTTTTAAAGCAACTTATGGATAAAGAATTTCTAGTATTTATTGGTAGTTTCTTCCATAATTTAACTCCTGAAGGGAAGAACGAATTGGAAAATAGTTTTGTTGGGCTTCTAAATCCCTGCAAGTGATCAGCATCATGCAACGGGTAGCGAGAATGTTCTGATACTGTTTTGGGAATTTTTTGGGATAGGTAAGCCGGAGAGAGATGTTCAAATGGTGCGTAGAGCATTTAATTGAATATTTTCAAGCTGCTGAGATAAATACAATGTACAATTGTCCCAAATTACATTAGCATAGTCAAAAAGAGGTCATTTTAGATGTTTTATCAATAAGTTTGCAAATGAAGTCGCCATTCACCAGACTGTTGGAAAACCAGTCCCAAATGTTTATGAAAATTAACATCTATAATTTCCTCATTGTTAAGATACAAAGTGGGTATAATCAGGTGAAACGACTTCTGCGTGAAAGTGTGCGTTTTAGTTTTGGCAGAACTAAATTTAACAAGCTACCTTTTGGCCCAGTTATTAATACGTTTTAGATCAGAATATTACTGGCAGCCTGTGGATCATCCACATTTGAATAAAGAAGTATCGTCAGTGAAGTCGTATGTTTGAGGCTATTCCATTTACTATATCGTTGATACATGTATATTAAGAATAGCACTGGACCAAGAACTGAACCTTGGCATGCCAGCAGGAATGATGTTAGTACTTGAAAATTCCCTTCAATAACTACTTTGTTTACGGTGGGACAAATCATTTTCAAAACAATATAAGAGGTTGCCCGAAATTCCTATAGATTTTAATTTCATTGCCATATCTTTATGCCAAACTCCGTCAAAAGGCTTTACTAATATCACAGAACATGCTCTAACCTCCTTGCCCTTGTCCAACGCCTGGCAAATAAAATTATACAGGACAAGAACTGTAGAGTCCCCTGGTATAAATCCTGATTGAAATTTGGTTATCTTTAAGCAATTGAACACATGTTTAAAAATAACATTTCTCAAACACTTTGGTAAGTTATTTAGAATTGATATCGGTCTATAGTTACTAATATCGAGGACAAAACCTTTTTTATGGATAGGTGTAACATTGGCTAGTTTCCAATTAGAGGGCAGGGGTCAATATTTTAAAATCTTGAGGTAAACGGAAGTCTGTTCACATGGTGTTTACCTAGGTAACCAATTTAGTTACGTTAATTGTATTTGCGTAACCCGTGCGTTAATTGATCGGTTACCTCAAAGTTACGTTAAAATTGTATTTTGAATACATAATTTTTAGCTTGAACGTAAGTTAAAACAAAATACAGAATTAATGTGTAATGACACCCTAGCACAAAAATACACATCGGGTATTGGGCGTCACAAATGATAACTAAACATTCTTGCTAAAATTAACACTTATTGTAAAAGTACTAAATATCAGCCCCAGTACTGAAACGAAAGATACAATTGGAGGGGAAATTCCCATTTGCCGATTCAACTGAAGAATAACACAACATTCACTGGTGCGTGATTAGACTAATAAAAAATAAATATATGCTGCTTTCTCTTTATCGATGGTGCTGCTTATACTACAGTGACGTTCCAAATGTTTGGGTTTTTTCTTTCAAAGCTCTTTATGCCATATTAGTAAAAAATTTCAACTTTTGTGACACTTTGGGATTCCTTTTTATGGTAAAACAGTTTTCAACATTTGCAAAATTGTAGCCAATCCAATATTATGTTTACTAATATTCCTTTAGAGATGCAGTATCAGCAGATAATTTAGCCATAATCGGCGGTCCGTGCACATTTATTTAAAACTTTTGGCTCCACTATATACTGAGCATTTAGTATACACTGGTCGTGAATTGATTTCTGAATATCCACTGGTCACAGCGTAACCAATTTGCGGTTCACGTAAATTTAATTTTGCCTTGAGAACTGCACTTCGCGTGAAATATTGTGCCCTGGACTGAAAATATGAGCGTTGTATTGAAAGATTGAAAAGTCGAGTTAGTGGATACGAAAGTTCTGAAGATAACATTTTTAATAACGTATTGCTAATGAGATCTGGACCAGTAGACTTTGCCGGATTTAATGACTTTAAGATATCTTCGACCTCTTTTGTGTTAAATTCAATGGGATCCAGTGTTACGTTTGATAAAGCATCAATCTCCGGGACCTCGGAAGGAAGGTAGTCGAGAGTTCACTGCATAATAAAGAAGTCATTAAAGGCATTAGCTATATTTTTGGGTTTATTTACTACAAGAGAATTAACTAACAGTGGTGTAGCAGTATAACTGGTGGTGCAGCATCCTTTTAAGTATATATTTATCAACTTCCACCAGTCTTTCACCTTGAGTAGCCGAATTATTTATTTTATTGTCTAATGTTTTAAAGAAATCTAGTTTTGCTTTTCGCATTTTGGATACAACCAAAGTATGTGATTTCCTAAAATTTGCCCAATCTTCAGGTATGTTTGTATGTTTAGCTTTATGCAGTCTGTAGCTTGTGTCTTTGCCTAATTAGTTTTCTAATATGCCTGTTCGTAAAAGGTTTATCATTAGGACATTATTACATCTTTGGAGGGAATAAATCGTTTTGCTATACTTGAACCAACGCTGAAAAATCTTTAACTCTAGTATCAATACATTCTTGATTAAAAAATATGGTCCCAGTCAAAATTATTAAAGAATGTTTTTAAACCAAGGATATCAGCATTTGAGTAGTCCAAAATTGTTCTATGGAAAGGTTTTTGTCTTATTTTCTTGAGTACCAAATTCAACAAAAACTGGCGAATGATCGCTACAAAACAGAGTGAGTACATCATTTGTCACATATCGAGAAGAAAAAACAAAAATTAGATCAAGAGTGCTTTTTGTAGTTTCAGTAATCCTGGTTGGCTTATTTATCAGTTGAGACATTTGGAAGCGGTTGCACAGATGATCAATTCTTGGGTTGTTTCGTTCTAGAACATTAGCATTGAAATCTCCAACCATGATAACCTTTTTAGTTCCATCATCTACACCACAATAAAATTCTTCGATTAAGTTCCATGAATCTACTCCAGAAAAAGGGGCTCGGTAGAAGGTTCCTATTAAAAGTTTATTTGCATTGTTTATCTCTACCCAAATAGCTCCCAAACCACGAATGTCCATATATCTGTGCGATGTTTCGAGATTATATATATTTTTTTAACATAAACTGCAACACCACCCCAGTTGTTAGTTAATCTAGAGCCCTATTGGGATTTAAGTGGGTTTCAGATATGACAGTAATATCGTAATTACACAATTAAGTTTTCACCAAGTCAGCTTAGCTTCTAGACCACATATGTTAATGTGAACAATGGATGTATGTTCTACATTCTGTGTAACTGCAGACCCTGGGTTGAGGTGAACATTTCCGCAAATGAATATAAGAATAAAATAATAGTTATAACTCTCGAACCCCAGAAGTGACAACATACATACATGAAAAGATGCATAAAATCTACCATCTGCTAAAAGTGCGACAGAAAAAAAGAAACATTGAAACAATAAAACAATAAAACAATCCAGGGCTCGACAGTAAGGATTGTCCGCCTGTCCAGGACAGGTAGAATTTACTGGCGAACATGTGATTACCCCATTTCACCTTAAAAAGTTAATGTAGAGCCCTGCAGTCATAACTATGATAATAATCACAGATCAGAACTTCGATGATATAGCTATAGCTCAACATTGCGCACTATATTACCAACACCCACCCACTCTGGCCCACTAGCATGAACATCTAGACGCCTACCCAACTCATGCTGTCCCTTCCAAGTTAAATTATCCAAATTTTTAACAAAACAAATACATATCCGATTTATTCATTGAACACCATAATGATGTATAATGAGCAGAATCCACGAAGGCACCTTTGGTCTTATAGTAATACACGTGTAACTAATGAATAAATAAATATAAAACATAAAATAAAACACAAACGTCTCGTAAATTCGTCAATACAAAGCACAACACGTCCAGTCAGTCAGTCGGTGCTCACACTGTTTTCTATGTAGTCACTCTCTAAGGAATGAGAGTGTGTACATGCAACATCACAGTAATCACATTTCAACCGCAATACACGCCACATCATAATCAACATACTGTAGCGTGCATAAAAGCATCATAGTCTTTAGGATATTTCAAAACTACACCCTGTATGTTCCAATACATTTAGACTGCACACCGCAGCTTGCTATTTCGCACTCGGATGTGTATTCAGACATTAAATTTAATAAGTAAAATACTATTTGACCAATTTTAGCACAATAATGTAAGAATACAGTTAAAAG